>VZTQ01016386.1:0-16736 GCA_013400755.1 Pelecanoides urinatrix | reverse complement strand
CCGGTCATATTTTACACCTACTTAGTAGTTCTCACCCCTATTGAAGCTTTCAGTGTTTCTAGGTGTTAGTACAACAACACAATAATGACATAATGTCCTCCTATTAAATCCAGATACAAATGTAAGACTGATGAGAAAAGGCAGGTTAATGAAAATATTTTAAAGTCTTTTCCTAGGTTTTAGAGTCTGAGATCAGATTCTCAATACTGATGACTGAAATCAGTTTACATACAAAACTGAAGACTGCAATGAACAGTCACTAGAGTGTCCTGGACAATTTTTGTGTGGCTTGATTCTATTTTCCCTCAGTATCTCCTGTAAAGTCTGATAGTGTCAATAAAGTGAGGTGATATTATACTTTGCCCCTTGATGAGATATATGGATTTTACCATTGCAAATTCAACACTTACCCTCTCATATGACATTATAGTGAAGTTGTGTATACATTAGCAAGCAATGTTGCACAGTAGAAGTGGATCTGTGTGTATTTCGGGGGTATTTATTTCAGATTAGCTCTAGTCTAGCCCTAGACTAGTAGACTTTAAGCTTATTAATAATTGGGCCACATTAGATGTGGTGCTGAAGGGTATCTTCTTTAATGTAACATGGAAGGAATCCACTGATCACATTGGGAATCCTTCAGGATGTGAGCCCAAGGCACAGCAGGCAGCAACACCCAGGAGATTCACTTTAGAAACACACTGATCTGAACTAGAATGCTAATATCCTCAGAAATATCCTGAGACATTCCAGTTAATCCTTATTCTAAACACGTGAGGAAGGTGCATAGGTTTCATAACTACTTGCAATGGCAAATACTGATAAACATGCTGTTATGCACTTCGCCTAANCATTGTTTGCATGAGAAATTTTTTAGGACAATCCCAAATCTTTTTAAAACACACATCTGTGATGAGCCTCCTTGTTGACAGTACTGCATTTGAAGCATTACAAATGAGAGGCGTTTAGAGACAACATTTCATGATATGAATCTAGGAGTACCTGACAAACAAACTTATAGCTAGATTGTTATAGATATAGTATGCACAGTTCTCTAATCTACATGACAGGATGTGAATCAAAACTTCCAGGATAATTTGCAAGTTCCTCTATTAGAGCAAGAGATAAAACACAGCAGATTTTCTTAGAAGAGGATTTGATTTAAATGAATTTGAGGAATCATCACATCTGTACTGAAACATTAGTCCCAGAATTACTTGGGTTTTGAAAATACTCTTTCTACCAAAAATAGACTTTGCCCTCTCAGGGGTCTAACTGTACCTTGACAGACTCTCAGTCAGTCTGGGTGTACAGGCACAAGAAGGAATGCAGAATTCTGGTAGCAGCCCAGTTCTTGACATTCATGTTATTATTGGCAAACTCCAGAACAATTCTATAGAAAGTATTCTCTTCTTTATAGAAAAGAAATGATCCTGATGCAGGTGAGATGCAACAAACAATACAGCCTTTTGCTAGGAATGGACATTATAGCTTTTTTCAAAGCCTATAATGTTGATATTTTTATTTCTAGCTTCTATCTAAACATATCTAAACATATCCAAACAACAAACTTGTTTATGTTCTTCATCACGGAATATAATCTGTATTTGGGTTATAAAGGGTTATTATATGTCTGGCTTTTCTGTAAATATATTCTTTTTCACCTGTAAAAAAATGTGGTTATTTGTCTGTTATTTCTGAAGGTCTGGAGACATTATTATACTCCTGGATGTATCAGTTTGCACCAGCTGTGCTGTTTGGTGGATGGGTGTTTTTTCAGGCATTGTTTAGTCACAAAAATGGAAGTCCTAAACCAAAAATCTTTTGTAAAAGAGAAAATCTTATGAGTTACTAACAAAATAAACAAAACAGCAAAAATAATGTTTATACATAATTTGGAGCAACTTATTTTTGTTTGCATTTTTGTGTCCTTGAAAGTGGAACAGTAAATGCAATGTTATCAAAGTTCTGTAACAGTAATGGCTTCATAATACCAGGCCATATGGTCATAAGTAAAGGGAGTCAGAGAACTGCTCTGTGAGACCAGGCAAACTTCTGGGCAAACAAATTATAGTTTGGCTGTACTTTGATCCAATTTAGCAGCTCTAACACTCACAGAATCACGCAGAGTGAGCTAAGAAAAAGTGCTGTTGTACTTTCAATGTACTTTCTCCAGATCTAGACTCATTCCCTAACACATTCTTTTAATGTGGCTAGACATTGATTCACTGATTCATTGACAGCTGTTGTCCTCTTACTACAATGCTTGCTTACAAATTTATTTCAGATTAGCTCTAGTCTAGCCCTAGACTAGTAGACTTTAAGCTTATTAATAATTGGGCCACATTAGATGTGGTGCTGAAGGGTATCTTCTTTAATGTAACATGGAAGGAATCCACTGATCACATTGGGAATCCTTCAGGATGTGAGCCCAAGGCACAGCAGGCAGCAACACCCAGGAGATTCACTTTAGAAACACACTGATCTGAACTAGAATGCTAATATCCTCAGAAATATCCTGAGACATTCCAGTTAATCCTTATTCTAAACACGTGAGGAAGGTGCATAGGTTTCATAACTACTTGCAATGGCAAATACTGATAAACATGCTGTTATGCACTTCGCCTAACTTATTTGTGTAAGATTCTTGATTTCCATGCTAGAATATGCAGAGAATGAAAAAAACATTCCAGAACAGACTTTTGAGTAGGACCTGAGCAGCAGAATTGTAATCCAAATTAGGGAAGACATAAAATTCTGTAGCAAAGAGGGAATTCTGCAAATGCTACTGAAATAGGTGGTTTTTTTTTTTTTTACGTATATTGTCATTGTATACTCTCCAAAAATACAGGAGTATTAGTTTCTAACTAAAAAATATCCAACTTTCTAACTAAAATATATCCAATATTGCAACTCTTAACAAAATCTTGTATCTCAACCAGGTGCAGTAAACAGGACCTAAGGATCATATTTCCAAGAATACATTTTTAATCTACTCAATTTTCAAGTCAATAATGTAAAAATTGTTGAATTTACTTAAATTTGTGCGTAATTTTAAATAGGCAGAAAAACTAGACCTCAATAAGATTTACACCTTCATTTTCCAAGTTTTCAGTTCCCAGAATTAATTTTTTTAAGGGTTATGAATACCAAGAGATCTGAATGGTACCTTTTTCTTTCCCTTTTCAAAAGTATTTTGGTAACTTTTCCTTCAAATTCACACACGTCAGCTCTACATTCCACATCACAGCACATAAAACACAGCACTTTAGAGTATCCATATCAGACCAGTTTTTTATCAGAGGATTAAATTCTTTACAGGAAAAGTAGAAATGATCTTTGCGTTTCACATCTATTATGCAATCAGCAAAAGGTATGAGAAAGAATGTTCCACCTGCTGCTTTGAAAACAGGCTGCTTTCCCTGTGGTACACCCCAGCAACGAGTTGAGGTGATATTATGTTGACAGAGCTTGAATGAAGAAGAAAATGAGCATTGTTCTTCAGCAGCTTTCAAATTCAGCTTTGGCAGCAGAGTAAGCAGCTACAATCTAATGGCATCTTGTGTAAATGAGTTTACAAGATGTCATTTCTAGGGATCATTTTCCTGTTATAATGCATATATGGTAAGTAAGCTTTTTAAGAAGAAAAATAATGATTAGTCTTATGCATAGCTCTTATGATTTCTCTGACAAAATAGTTTTCATTAGCTTTAACTTTTCTCCTTTTGGAAACATATTCAAAGCTCATAACTGTCATAAGTGGTCTTTGTGAAAGGAATGGGATGGGAATACCTCCCTCACAAGTTCTAAGAAAATAGCCACATCCAAAACCTGTCAAATGGACAAATAACTTGTCTTTTTTTTTTTTCCTTTAGACAAAAAACATTCATCATAATTAGTGTTAAGAATTATAAAACAGCTTGATACTAGAAACTGCATTAGTTCCTAGTCATAGAGCACAAAATAGTCCTTATCTGTGGGCTGTTTCTTTCTCATGGCAATTTGGACAGAATGTATATGGAGTGCTGCATGTGTGTACTTAGTATGAGTTATTGCTTTGTTAGTTTTTCAGTAGCAAAGTGGTGAAAATTAATTTAAAAGCTATTTCAGTCACAAGAATTCTTATTTAAAATACTTTTAAAATATGGAAATTTGTACTAGTAACACTGATATATAGCTTTACGGGATATGTGAGAGAACATGGTAACAGGGTAGTTCATGGATCTGTTTCTTTGTCTTTTCTTTGTCTACAGCTGGGAATAGAAGTTACATTGATTAGCAAAAAAATTCTGGGAGCTTTTGCCTTGTTTTTGTTGCTAAGGAGACCATTTACTTGGCATCAATGCATCCAGCAGGTCTGTCTTACTTTCCTGTGAGCTCTAACAGAGGCAGCATTGTGGAATGGCATTGGGGGGCAAAAACCCACAGAGATAAACAAGGAGGAAAAGATCAACAAAAGTAGCTGAAAGTTAATACAGGGATATCACCTAGTTGAATTGAATTAACTCTTGTTTCTGTGTGGGTCAGCTAGGGAGCTCTGTGTGTAGGTAAGGATTTAAGGCTCTAACAAGACTATAGCTGAAAGTCAGAGAGGAACAGAAGCCTCTACATCAGAAAGCCCCAACCACAACCCTACCCACCAACCCGCCCCCCCCCCCATCCCCCCCACCAAATCCAAAACAAAGAGGGAAAGGTGGAACCATGTGGTCTGGATACAAAATCTGAAGGCAGAGATGTTGGGTTTCCACTCTTCTACCGGTCTTAAAATGATAACCTTATTTTAAAAAGTCCTTTCTTCTACTGCTCCCATCACATAATTTACCTGATGCTATGTCAGATGGAGTATTCCAAGAGAATGTAGTAATTATGTGTATTTAATATTGTAAACAAACTTTTTGTTGGTGTTTCTGCAGCTGTAATTTAATTCTTACTTCACTTCTGCACTGTATATCGCAAAACCAAGTACAGAGAATGAGGAGACAGATAAGTGACTCCACTATCCACTCTTCCTGGTTGACTGTACAATGCCTCAGTGGTTTCCTTTTCCAACACTGTTCCTTGCAAATAACTTAAACTCTGCTAAAAATGAAGTGAGCAACAAGCAGGATACACCAAACACCACATTTGACAGAAAGCTGGGTGACACATGAAAACCTGTCAAATAAGCTATATTAATAAAACCAAAGGAAACCCCTAGTGGCAAAATGGTTGGCTCTGGGACAGAGTAGTGGTATACAATCTCTTAAAAAAAAAAAAAAAAAAAGGAAAAATTTCTAAGAGAGTGGTATGAATATGGGCAAGAGCAATAGTAAAAACATCATTGTCACCTTACAAATTTACAACAGCCTACCATGTCTGAAGGCTGTTAATGGTCTCTCTACAATTTCTTGTTCAAAAGTCAGAAACAAAACCCTGCTATCACAGCTAGGACTATTTGCATTCTTAAACTGAAAGTTTCAAAATATGTTGTTGGTATGGCAGTGTGAAGACACTGAAGCTGGTGCCTTCAATAAATGAAGCAAGGACAGAGATTCCCAATTCACTTATCCTGGTCCTTTCCCTATTTTTGCACATAAAATCGGTATATTTTTCTGTATAGTTCAAGGTTGTTTTTGTTATTATGAACATGTACTGGTAGATAACATCAAGACATGGACACATTTACCTGGGGACTATCAGAAGCTGCAAGAGTGAGGCTACTCCACAGGGAAGATGAACTGGGAGCCACAGGTGCCCCCAACATAGCTGGGCGGTAATCCCCCTGACCAGGGTGCAGGGGAGCAGAGCAAGGCAGTGGAGGCAACAGGTCCCATCAACAGGCCAGTGTCATCAGCCAAAGGCAAGATAACCTCAGAGAAAGGTCCAAGGTCAGTTCAGGAAAGCCAAATGGAAATTTGGGATCAGCAGACGACAGGACTGGAACCAGTTACACCTGTGATGCAGCTCAGGCAAGCCCAGCCCTGAGCGTTGATAGGCTTCCTGGACCAAAGAGTATATGGGGTTCTGAGGTCAGTCCAGGGAGCTGAACCTAATGGTGCTCTCAGGGCCCCATCAGGGACTTACTGTAGAATGATTTGGAAAGTTTCTACTTATTCTGTTGGTATGCGTGGATGACAAAACAGTGTCTTGGATATTATTGGACAATACATCAGAGCTAACCATGATATATGACTTCATTACAAGAGTTTAATTATATGTTTATCCTAGTGTAGGGTCACAAAAAACTTTGTGGTTTGTCCTCATTGATGGAGGATACAAAGGGACTCTGGGGGTTTGTGTTCCATATGTGAACCTAAGAACAATAATGAAGGCATCACTGTGACTTGAGGAGAGCAGAAACCATAGTGACATTAAACATCCTCTCACAAACCTGCGTGTTCAGGAGTGCTGCACCATACAAGAATAGGTCCAGCCCATTGAAAAGCACAGATGGATAAGTAAGGCCAGGGAAAATAGTAACAGCCCTTCAAAAATCATAGTTATAACAACATTTTTTTGCTACCTCAAAGTCTTTCCCCTTCTCTTAGTTCTTGATTTTATCTGAACTTTCTCTGCCATAACTGGAAATGTAAAAATGGGCAAATTCATGTTCATGGCAATCTCTGCCACACAATAAATTGAAAGAACTGGAAACTGTCAGAAAACAAAATATGTTATTGTTATGATGTTCTGATACAACAGAGGACAGCTGACCTTTCAAAAGTAGTTTCTGGTTACTTTAGGATCAGTTATCTTTTTTTAGGGAATGCATACTGTAGATGGATAATTTTGGAATGTATGATGAGTTTAAATAAGCAGTTGATATCTAAACAGATCACACCACCAAAAACCCTGAAATGTGTCCACTGCGAATTTGTAGTCCCTACAGAAGATAATTAATCTTAATGTCCTACACTTAGACCATCTCTGAATTCAATAAGATACACCTTCTGTAACAAATAAATATATATATATATTAAAAATTTTTGAAATGCCTTTCTTTTCCTCTTGTGGTAGCAAATAGAAACTTTGTTCTGTATGCTGCTACTGTGCAATACCGGTTGGTTTAATGTGCACAAAATACAGGATTTCCCTGGGATACATTGAGGATACAGATTAAATGAATCTAACTGAGCACTTTTGCTTTTAAAGAAAGAGTAAATTGAGAGAAATAGCCTTCAAGATTGCATGAAATTGGTTTGATGATTTCAAAGCCCTAATTATGTCCAGATAGTAAGTCTACAAAGCACATACAGTACAGAAGAATCCTAGCTTTTTGATGGAAGTAACATCCTGTGAATGACTAATGTTTATTGTATAATTAGGGTACATGAAACCCTTACTGACCAGCAGAGAAATGACCACTACTTTTACCTCTTTTTTTTTGAGAAGAATTTGTGCTTATATAAAATACCACCTGAATTAATGTACATAAGGAAGTTATTTGTCTTTGTTTGCTTGTAGCTTGAATACAGGTTTGTGTTTTATTCTTTAATGTTAATCCTTGGACTGAATTCCACAGGAAAAATAATCTCAATTTTTCTTTCAAGTCTGATATTAATTTTCTAGAAACAGAATTATACATCTTGAAATTTTATTACTGTTTTAACTAGAGCTTGGAGCACACAATAATTCAATACCTGAGTAAAACTACAAGGTGATTCTAAAATAAATAAACATTGTTTCCATATAATATAGTTCCATGAAATACTATGAAAGTTGATAAAATGAGAATTTTCTTAATCACAAAGTCCAAAGCTAAATTTGCCTGCACATATAGCTTAGTTCCCATTGAGAAATGATCTTTGGTTATGTAACTGAGGGGAGTTACTTTTTGCATTTCATATAAACAATATTTTATTTCTCTGTGGTTTTTTTGTTTTTTTTTTAAACTATTAAATTGACCGAAATCAGGCATTTATTTAAATTGGCACCACCCTTGGCACTACTGACTGAATTGAATAGGTCTCAGTCGATGATAATGAGATCTTAAACACCTAGTTCATCTTAAACATCTAGATATCTACACTGGAATGCCTAAACTAAAATTCCCAATTCTCGAGTCAGTAAAGTTAAAAGTGACTGGTTTATCTCAGTCTTCACATTGGGACTTATTTCTCCATATCTTTTGCCCTTGTTTGGATAAGTTTATTTCAGTAACTGAACAAAAATAGACACAAAGCATAGTTTTAAACTTGCACCTTTGGACAGATTTGGACTAGGGTTCAGTTTTGGCTCTTTATCTACAGCAATTGCCAATCCACAGCAACTACCTGAGGAATATGCATTTGAGAAATCAGAACCTATTTCTGTTTTTTATCTGTTTGCTTTATCCAAAGCAAACTTGCATCATCCCTTTTTGTTCTGGATTTATGTGAAGAGATAATAAGATTTTTCATACACCTTCCATAAATTCACATACAGAGCAAAATGCTGGAGCTGTAGGATTGCTGTAGGATTACTGCTTTACTGCGGTTAGAGAAGTGAGCTTTTCTGAGTAAACAAAAGACCTTAACCTGGGAAAAATCACCTGTACGAAAGAACGAAACTCCCTAGTCACAAAGAAGATATCTAATGCTCATTTGTTAGGGATTATGAAAAACTCAGAAAATGTATCTAAAAGTAAGAGGCACCATTTAGAAAGAAAATCCACTTTATTTCACATTTCTGTGATGCTGTAACAATTCAGGAAAATGTACTTCATTAAGTCTTCTGTTTATCAGCAATCAGCTTACATTTCTGAAGTCTGGTGTAGTTATTAGTATCAGTGTGTTGTGCATTTTTATATCATAGGTAGATAATGTAGCACTTATCTTCAGAACAGAAGTTCTTATATGAAAATTAATAATGTGTAAGGCAGTCATTTCTCTAGCTGTCATATGAGAATGGGAATAGACTTAACGAGAAACAAAAGGCTTGCTGTTGAAGACATGCTGTTGCTTCCAACAAAAAAAGTCCTGGTATCTCTTTCATGCCACCAACTCTCAGTAATCAAAGAACGTTTCAAGAGGCAGAGAACAGAGATCTTCTTTCATATAGGTGGATTTTGCTTAGAAGATTTTTGTTCTATATTCCAAAGCACTCCAATAATCTTTCAAAGTCTGCAAGGTTTAGCTGAGGGACTCAGTTAAAGAGAATGGACTTAAAGAAATGAAGGAAAAAATCAAATAACTAAACATTTGGTCTTTAATTAATAGTTCTGCTGAGCTTCTTAAAATTTCACTGGAGTTCTCATGAATAGAACTGTGAAATTCTAGAGTGAAAATGTGAAAATGTCGTCATCATTGACATGTCCATTCCCACACAGCTTTCAGTTCAAAATGTAAGATGATTTATCTTGGCAAATATATGGTACCTACAAAAAATAAAAGACTTTCTGTTGCATTCCTTCCATACATATATTCAACATGGTAATCTGCCTAGGTCAGAGTGAGTAGTTAGGGATGTTTTTGAATTTTACAGGGAAAATCACAGAGACACTGAACTAAACAATCGGAAAAGGTTTTATGACCCCGAACCATTTTCCAGTTTTTTTAATACTCTTATTTCTTCCTTACCCTTATTCCTTTTTTGAAGTAGTTGAATAGGGAAGATAGACAAAGAAAATACAAATAATCCCAAGTACTGTTCATAAGAAGTTTACAAAGGTGTGAATAATAATTTAATTAGTAAAATTCAGTGTATATTACACATAATTTGTATATAGGAAAAAGAATTAAAAAATGGCCTCTCATGAAAAATTGCAATTCTTTGAAAACAAATGGAATATTTTTGCAGTTAGCAGCAGGGAATCTGAGAACTCATTCTTTCTAGCTGAAATATGGGATGCATGAATCTTTTTGAAGTTGATGTATATTTCTGGAAATATCTTAACCAACTTTCAGTATACCTGCAAGGGAGCTTCAGGTCATGACAATTCCAAAACAAATCTTATAAAAACCAAAATACATACCATCCCTAGATAAGTATCTTCTCATTCCTTCCTACTATTCATGCTGCCCTGAAGTAAGCCAGAGTGGTGAACTAGTCGTGATGGCCATTAACTGAAGGAAAAGAAATCTACTTCTTTCCATTTGAGTTTCCTTCCTGATTCTGCTAACTGAAGAAAAGGAAATCTATTTCTTTCCATTTGAGTTGCCTCCCGGTTTCTGCTTGATGAAAAACAGAGACATCAGCCTCAGAATAGTGGAGAAGTGCAGCTATAATTCATAGGATTACCCAGGGTATTTCCTAAAGCTGCTGTTCCTAAAGCTGGACATTAGATTGGAGAACTTCAGTAATAGCTACAAAGTCGCAATTTGAGGAGGGAGAATCTTACACTCTTCTTGACATGTCACTGCTGCAGATGATGCTGAGCTAGATGGGCCATAGTAGCCTTTATATCTGTGACCCTCATCTACAAACTCTTTGCTGCCTCATCAGAGGATGGAGAGTGAAACCTGTCTCACAAATATTGAAAACTAAGTATGTAGCTGCAGTTCTGTATGAAATAAAAAATCTTTCAGAAAGCTTGCATTGGCCATGTAAACATCACCTTGCTACGTCTTACCCATGTAAAAAGAAAAACAGAGAGCAACCATACCACATGACTGCCTGAATAATATGTCTTTATCAGCAGTCCTGGTTAACGGGGGAGGTCCCGGACGACTGGAGGCTTGCCAATGTGACGCCCATCTACAAAAAGGGCCGGAAGGAGGATCCGGGGAACTACAGGCCGGTCAGCCTGACCTCGGTGTCGGGGAAGATTATGGAAAGGTTCATCTTGAGGGAGCTCACGAGCCACGTCCGGGACAACCAGGGTATCAGGCCCAGCCAGCACGGGTTCGTGGAAGGCAGGTCCTGCTTGACCAACCTGATCTCCTTCTATGACCAGGTGACCCGCCTTGTGGAAGAGGGAAAGGCTGTGGATGTGGTGTCCCTGGACTTCAGTAAAGCCTTTGACACTGTCTCCCACGGCATTCTCCTAGAGAAACTGGTGGCTCACGGCCTAGACAGGTACACTCTTCGTTGGGTAAGAGACTGGCTGGACGGCCGAGCCCAGAGAGTTGTGGTCAATGGAGCTAAATCCAGTTGGCGGCCGGTCACGAGCGGTGTTCCCCAGGGCTCAGTTTTGCAGCCAGTGTTGTTCAATATCTTTNCCAAGTAACAAATGATAGGATGAGAGGAAACGGCCTCAAATTGCGCCAGGGGAGGTTTAGATTGGATATTAGGAAAAAATTCTTTACTGAAATAGTGGTCAGGCCTTGGAATAGGCTGCCCAGGGAAGTGGTGGAATCACCATCCCTGGAGGTATTTAAAAGACGTGTAGATGAGGCGCTTAGGGACATGGTTTAGTGGGCATGGGGGTGTTGGGTTGACGGTTGGACTCGATGACCCTAGAGGTCTTTTCCAACCTTAGTGATTCTATGATTCTATGCTTGTTAAGTTCTTATCTGTCTGTGTTTCTGTACATTGTATTGAAGCGGCACTTTTCAAGGAGTAATTACAGAGGCAGGAAGTTATTGCTCTCTTCTGACACCAATATATGTTGGTAAATTTTGCTTCAAGGAGTGTTCAGTGGTGACAGCTTTACCACCACTATAGGGAGATCAAAATTGAAGAAAAAGGGAGGGAAAAAAAGAGAAAAAATCAGCTACTTTTAAAAATGTTGTGTGGTAACCACATGGCCGAGTTATAAAACAGACAATACGATGGGAGAGCAGGTTTGAACACAAAGAAGTCTTACAGTGAATTGCCCTTTCACAACAGGATGGTCCCAGTGGGATGAAAAGTTAGTAAGCTAAACTATACCTTACTATAAAAATGGCTCAAGCCTTAAATAATCTGTTGTCTTAGTCATCAATTAAATCATAAAGTAAACTAATTGATCACTAAGTAAACTAATTGGCATCTTTTTCAAATAGGAATTTAATAATAAAGCTTTAATCTTGGCAATGCCACTTGAAAAGAAACGTCAAACTGTGACCAGAAGTGTGTATTTTCTTATCCTTCCCACTTACTAATAACATTTCCCTTACTTAAGGAGTTTCTTTTTCTTAAGTAACTTGCACATTTGACCTTTTATCCATTTTTGTATGCACTTGAGAGAAATATGCACTTATTTTGTTCCAAAACTTGTGGAAGTCAAAAGCAGTTTTTTCCATTAGTAAGTATATTACCAGTTTAGTATGAAGTCAAGTAAAATTCTAGAGGATTTCTAACAGGAGAGAAAATAAAGAACAATAATAAATATTCTTTTGTGGCCCATGTATAAATATACTTTTTTGTCAAGTTTCTCTCAACTCTAAAAAGTCTTCATAAAAAGATCATCCTTTTGTGAAATGTAATTTGTAATAGAAATATCATAGCCGTTAATATAACAGTATCCGTTATCTTCTTCTCTACCACGTTTTTCTATCATTTTCTCTTTCTTTAAATTTTTTATATAATATATTTGACTATATTGTATATTTATTCACTAAAATAACAGGCAACATATTGCTATATGTGACAATATATTAATAATATAATTAACAATTAATGTATTATTATATATTAAAATTACATTACATAATTTCAATATTTTTAATGTTATTTGCATTATTTATTGGTTTGTGAAAAATGCTCTCTTTGCTTACTGTAGAAACTCTGAAACTACAGACCCCAAAAGTGAGCAAGAAGACATAAGAAGGTAAAGGTAAAAGGTAAAAATAAGGTAAAAATTTTACAGGGATATTCACTTTATTAAAGATATTATTCCTGTTATTCAAAAACCCTTCTCTTAAAAAATCCTTCAATTTGACTAAGCTTCACTGAACAGTTTTGGCTGAAAAAATAGTACAATAACACAGTAGTTTTCCCTTTTTCTGAAAATGTTAATAGTTAAAATATTCACCCAGTATCCTAGAAACAAGATGCAGTTGACTTTTCAGCTTATCAAGTATATCTGTATTTTTCTTTCCTTGAGAAAACTCCCTAGCCACCACAGTAAAAAGTGTTCTGGCCTCTACTGTAAACTATGGCCCATTTAGTTTAAATAGAGATTAAGGACTGGAATCCGTATGCTTCATTAAACTTGGTAAATGGACAGTTTACTTTAAAACCACCAGACATGAGTATCCCTTCCACTTTTGTCCACAATTATTTATTTTTAATAAAATGCAACCACTCTTGGGATGTCAGAATTTTTCTATTTCTATAGTCAGTATCTAGGAAAAAGGTCAGTGTCATTATATGATAAAAGATACAGTTCAAAATTTCATTAAGCAGTAGAAGTAATGTCTTCAACAGTTTTGTCTTCCTTTTTTCCTCCTCTTTCTTCCTCCCTTCCCTCTTTTCCTCTCATATTCTGTTGCAGATTAAATGAAATTTTTATGTTAAGCAGAAAAATTGGGGTCAACTGCTGAAAAGAAGAAATCAGGTAATTGAAAAATCAGGTTACACATCTCTAGACCTGTTTTTCAAATGATGAAATCAAGATCAAAAATCCATATTAGTAAACATTACAAACACAGAAATAGACAGTTATAGCTTTTCCAAATGATGTTGTCTGAAAATGTTAATCTGTGAATGAAACAATATGTAAGCAAGAGGAGATTTTCCCTAAATATCATTTTACTTGCATAAAATGGGAAATTAAAATACAGTTGTGGTTATTGTGCACATAATACATACTGTACGCAAGCATCTTTTTCCCACATTGACTGGTTTGTTTATGAAAATCAGAGGGGAAAAAGTAAAACCAGCACAGCTTCCCCAAGACCCCCATCCTCAAAGCACAGACTCTCTGACACTCAAAGGAATGGAGACCTCAAAACATCTTTGATATTCCTGTGCCTTTGAAGTTTTGGGCAATGACTAGGTGGCCACTCGGTATCAATGAATAATGGCCTTGACCTGACTTGGATTCCAGATAGGCATCTTTCTTCTTTGGCACAGTTTTCTGAAAACTTACACTTTTCAATGTTTAGTGTATCATCTATAGTTTGAGATGTTGCAAGTCTGTCACAGAACATTTTTATTTCAGCTCTCTACCATAAATCACTTAATAAGACTTGTAATCCAAATTTCACTTTTCCTCTTTCAGTTGTATACCATGTGTATTTATCATGTATCCATCATATTTCTGTTTGTGCTCTGCACTGATAACCTGATTTTGCATCCTCATTTACTTAGGATGCACTAATGTCAATATGTCTTAAGTTATGCCCTTAGTTAAATATTTCACAAAGTTGTAGTTTTAACTGATAAATTCTGAGGACAAATCTTATCTGTCTTATCTTCTGAGGACAAATTCTTATCTACTTTGACTCCTAATATAACACAACTGAATCTGTCAGATTTGAAATTACCTTTTTAGGGTTTTGTTTGGGGTTTTATTTTAGCCATTTCTTTCTTCACTTCCTAGCATTTAGTCTTATAAAGAGACTTTGCCAGTACGTGTAAAATTTTCTTTTTCATAAACTACAATTATTTTGGCATTTTTTTCCCCTGAAATATCATTATAAATAAATTATTGTTCAGCCACTTAACTGGAAGGAAGGAAAAAAAAGATAGGAAATACCTTCTGGAATTCTGTACAAAGCACAAGCACTTTAATTAGATATTTTTGAATATCCTATCCAGTTTTAAAGATACAGTTTGTAGACTTATTTTTAGAAGAAGTAGAAGTTTTTCAAATATTTATTGTCTAAGTGTACTTTAGAAGTAGTTATCTTTATCAGTGCAAAATTCTATATAGAAATCTTGCAAATTTGAATTGTTTGGTTTTTAAAGTGAGAACATTTACTATAACAAAAGCTATATGTAAAACATAGCATTTCATAATTCTATGAAATTATTTCATTTTCATCTTATTTTTTCATCTTATTACACCAAAATAACATTAAAAACATAAGACTACTTTCTCTCACTTTCCTGTAATAAGCTAAGTCAGAGTTGTTTACAAAATCCTTTTATAGTCCACTAAAATTCATTTTCTTGTGGCAGTAACATCCATAAGTAGTTTTCAGGTAGACAGGCAGAGAGCTGTTCTTCTGAACATTCTACAAAAAAATTTTTGACCAACTCATGAACCAAACAAGGAGAATTAGATTTTGGTTTAGAGACTATATGACCATATTACCAGTTACTGAAAATTTTCCCAGAAAAGAAAGAAACAACAGATGTTTTCAGAGCCATCCCTAAGGACCCTGATGCAAAGGAAAGATTCCTTTCCCAAATACATTAGTATGCAGTTGCATTCACATAACATGCATTGACTCCACTGCTATTTCAATTTTTTTTTTTATTTTCAATTAATTTTTGCCACTGTAACTATGAGCAAAAAGCTTCTTTCATTTTTAACAGAACATTGAAAAATGAGAAAGGAGCACTAAAATCCATTAAAGTGAATTGATGGTAAAGTAAAACAAAAGCTATGACAAAACCAGAAAGACAAATCTTAGAGAGATAAGGGACTGATTAGATCCGTCAATATGTTTAAATATATTTATTTTATCAAAGAGAAAGTAGAGAGGTGACCGATTGCATTGGATAATGTGGTCACCAGAAGAAAATATGAAAATTATATTAATCTAGATGAGAAAAATGTCATAGTATAATTGTCTGGGACCTAAGAGTATAGAAATTAAATTCAGAAATGTATATATGTATGTATGAACATGCATCTTGAATGTGGTAACCACTGAATATGCTAGGAAAGGAAGAGGTGGATTCCGTATTTCTTGGCATCTTCAACTTAACATCATGTGATCCTCTGGAATAAAGCTAAACACTACAAATTGACTTTGACTGGCTGAAATTCTACTGTTACAAAAATACCAATCAACATACATGATTTAAAATTCCCAATTGTCTGGTGTATGTTTTCTGTACACTTTCCTGACTTTCAGTCTGGTCTTTCCTTTAGACCTCTTTAACTGCAGGTTTTGAAATAATAATTTTCTTCCTCATCAGGAAGAGATGCTTCCTCATCAGGAGAGATGCTGGAGCTGAGTAAGGCAGCCTGATCTGCCCTCCGTATAACAACCAGTGCAACTAAGAAAAGGCGACAGGTGATAGTAGTAGGTGCCTCTCTTCTGAGAGGTACAGAGGCACCCATTTGCAGACCTGACACACTCTCTCGAAAGGTGTGTTGCTTACTGGTGGCTCCTATCAGGGATGTCACTGAAAGGCTACCAAGCCTCGTACAATCCACTGACTATTATCCACTGCTGTTGTTTCACGTAGGCACCAGTGATACAGCCAGGAACAGTCTGAGG
The DNA here is from genome assembly GCA_013400755.1 of Pelecanoides urinatrix. Taxonomy (NCBI): domain Eukaryota; kingdom Metazoa; phylum Chordata; class Aves; order Procellariiformes; family Procellariidae; genus Pelecanoides; species Pelecanoides urinatrix. The sequence continues at coordinate 516 of VZTQ01016386.1, read as the reverse complement.
ACTATCAAGAAGGATTACAGAGCGCTGGGAGTGATGGTAAGGGACTCTGGAGCACAGGTAGTTTTTTCATCAATCCTCCCGGTCAAAGGGAAGGGGTTTGAAAGGGCCAGTCCAATCTGGCAAGTCAACAAATGGTTACGGGACTGGTGCCACAGGCTGGGATTCGGCTACATAGACCATGGGACTTGCTTTGAGAAACCTGGTCTCCTGGGGACTGATGGGGTCCATCTGTCAGAGAAGGGGAAAAGCATTTGATGCCAGTGCCAGCAACAGATGCCCAGAGCCTGGAGAAGGATCATAGGTCAGCAGGAGAGCACCTGAAGAGCAGCACAAAGGAACTCCAGTCAGTAAGACAGCTTCATCAGGGACCCAACTGAAATGCCTCTATACAAATGCACATAGCATGGCGAATAAACAAGGGGAGTTAGAGACATGCGCATGCCTGCAGGGATACGATCTTATTGGCATCATGGAGACGTGGTGCGATGGCTCTTATGATTAGAGTGTTGGAATGGA
>VZTQ01016385.1:0-62844 GCA_013400755.1 Pelecanoides urinatrix | reverse complement strand
AAAAAAAAAAAACCCAGACAACACAAAACCACACAAAAATAACAGAAGCTTTGGAGATGCTGAGCACAAGGATTCCTATAAAGGTGGAAATCATTGTGACGCATAAATGTCACTACAATGCCCGTGAAGTTTTGTGTAAACCAGAAACTTTTTTTTGCCACCTAGACAGACACATTTGGAATATATTGATCAATCTACATTCTTAAGGTTTCAACTGATAAGCATTCAGAAATACAGCCAGAAATATCTTGAGCATCAACTGTGACATTGATTTTGCATATCCTCGAGGTCATTCCTAGAACACTCTGCTCACAAATGGACTATCCTTTCACAAATCCTTGTTGGAAATTGAGTGATGGAACTGATAACCAGAAAAGACCAGCAATGGTTCTGCTGTCTTTCCCCCAAGCCACGGAATTTCAATGGATTATCTTGGCATGAAGTCCAATAATTTATGCTTAGCTGATTTTATATTCCAGACTGAATTTTAGGATGAGGATGAAGAAATTGAGCAACTACCATTTTTTTCCATAGATTTCCTTATATCTTAGAGCAGAGCAGTTTTTTTCTATTGAGTTAACTGAACTCTGTGAACAAGTGTGCAAGCAGGGATCAGCTTCTAGCCCAGTGTGATTCCATATGAGTATGTTCAATAATATTTATAAATTCAAATATGAAAATAAAAGGCACCAAGGAAGCAAAAGCAAAAAATCTCACCCACCCTTTCTATTTCAATCCTTTCATATCTGGTAGAACAAACAGCGCTACAAAATAAGAACATCTGTAGATAAAACCTAAGAGGGACATATGTGTTCCACACCTAACCACAGCAGGGTGTCACTATAACAGCTTGCTTACTACTTATCACATCCAAGTCCATATGGTGCATTTCTGCCTTAATTGGGGATTTCCATGCTTTTGTAGATTTCTGTCAAAACCTTACTGATATTTAAATATTCTTTGCTGATACTAAAACTTTTTTTATTTTGATGAATCTCAAGCAAAACTTAAATCCTGGAGTGGGTGTTCACAATATTTTTTAGTGACCTGAGAGATTCTCTAACAACAGACAAAAATGCAGTGTTATTTTACCTACATTCATATTTTAATTTCTTGCCAGCATTCAGCCTAGACTGCTCCAAATCAAATAAACCGCGGAGGCCCACACAGTGAGAGAGGGTTCATTATGGATCATGAACAGCTCAGGGTGGAGGTGCCAAAGTAAAAGAACAGATAGCATTGAAAGAGGACAAATAATATGTTTGCCCCATGCCCTCCACATGTTTAGTGAACTTTCTCAGAGAAGCTGTTTTATTTGAGCACTCTGAGGAGTAAGGAAATGAAAAATAAGTGGATTTACTTGCTTGTCTGAATGTAGAGAGCTATTTTGAAAGAAAGGTAGGCAAAAGGAAGTGTGAAGGGGGTCAGGCATTTGCCAGAGTCTTGTGCACAGCTTCAGTAAGCCTAGCCATAAAAGGGTGAACAGCAAAATAGTACACTATGTGCAGACCTAGCAAAGAGATAGTATTGATCCCTACTGAGTCAGAGCCAAGGATGAAAGGTAGAAGTGGCAACTGTTGACTGGAACTACTCTCTATTACTGCAAAAACATAAGTGTTCTGGAGGAGCTGTCTTGGATAAAATACAGTTTTCCAGTTTTCTTAGTTTTGCAGCTAGCTTATTTTCATTTGCTTATTTCCTTTTCTACTGGCCTGAGAAACAGGAAGGTGGATTTTTTCTGCTTTGTTATCAGTGGGGGAAATGTCCAGAGTTTTTAGAACCCAACAATTCCAGTTGGGAATCAAGCAGCAGTCCTTGATAATATATAGAACTTAATAGGAGCTTGTGAGGAAACACATGACACAGAAACACGATTATAGAACAGTATACAGACTCTCCCTCTAAACTGAGAATAATGTGAATACAGACTTAGGTGATCCTTCCTAAAAGAAGCTGTTCTTCAGTACACCAAACAGCAAGCTTACCTCCACTTAGCTCCAGGTTCCTTCCAGCAACCATTCCTGAATGAACAGGGATGCTGAATAGGTTGTTTAACAAATGAAGAGAAAAAATGGTGAGAAGTTAAAGCCGGGTGAGTGAGAAAAGCAATGTGTACACTGCAGTGTGCGGTATGTCAACGACAGTGAGAGAGATGCAGTGTGACGCTGTCTTTTTTTTCAGACCACAGTAACTAGCAGCAGGCACCTCTCTCCCACACAGACCCGGCTTAGGATACAAAGAATGATCTCTGCAGGGAATGTTTCATGAAAGCAGAACTCAGCCGCAATCACATCTTTCACAGGCCAATTTCAAACAGTTTTCTCCCTCCCCCCGGTCTGGATATAAGCTAATTTTAAAATGCAAACATCCTATGCATAATTTCTTTGTAAAAACACAAGAACATATTGCAGACTTGATTTTAAAGGATCAGGCATATAACATAGCTCATGCTACAGAGCCCAGATGTGGCCAAGGAAAAACATTGATTTTTCTTTCTGTGTACAAGTTTCACAGCAAACACTTGGCTGTTTATTCTAATGTCTGTGTTCAAAAGACTAGGGAACTCTCACAGTTTATCAGGGTTCAAAGATGAAGTTAGAACATAATGAATCCTGATAAAATCTCATGGATTATCCTTGGGGAAAAGCATCAATTAATTCAAAGTTTTAATTCTTTTTATAAAAATAAGGGGTTTTTTTAAGGTGTTTGAAGTCCTTGACTCTACCCCTTAGCTTCTTTTAATTCCACCTTCTGAACTCCTTAATCAAGATTTCAGTAGCCTAAATTACAGCTATTAAAAAAATTGGGAAAAGGGGGAAGTATATTATTCTTTCTCCTTGTTATGTATAAAATGAAATGGAAGGAAAGGAAAATTGTGGTGGTCTCACTGAATAAGCTGCAGAGTAACTTAGGACCCATGAGTTGTAGCATATATCAAATCCCTCTCTAATAATTTCCTAACCTCATACAAACTCTTTTTAATAAAAAAAGAGAGCTCAAAAGACTTCAGATTCCTAAAGTACTACTTAGTTGAAATCCACTTGCCTTCATTCACAATAGCAAGCCACAAACTATCACAACTGTGTTTCAAGTAATCACTTAGACATCTGAAAGGCTATAAAGAAATACATCTTACAAGAGAATGAACTTACTTTAATAACTTAAATTCTGCTTTGTCATGAAAACAGAATTGTCTCCATCATAGCTGACTTGAGCAGTTTGACACCTACCTCCTCTGGGAATCATCTGGGATACCCAAACAAGGCACCTGGTATTAACACCAGGTGAGGACAGGAGCCAGTAAGCAATTTCTGAACCTGTTTAATTTGTGCAGAACACTCTGAATGCATTCAAATCCATCCAAACACTTGCCAGACAGGGTACTGTCACATCCTGCTGAAATCATAGTATTCTGCCTACAGAACTTGCCCTGGAAATTGAAAAACTACACCATCATCAGCCTGAGTGGATACAAATCCACAGCTCCCATCTCTTCAGAGAGTGCCCTAGCCACATGGCTTTTGTTGAAGCCATGCCATTTTTGTGCAGCCAGGAATGTGGAATTTGTTTGGCCTGCAAAGAAAATTGCAAAGGGGAGTCTATTTCTGTAATCTAATAGGCAAAACACTCTGCTGGAGAGGAGAGGAAGCTAAAATAGTTCTTTCCCGAGGGCCTGCTCAGAATATGTATTTTCCATGTAACAGTCTTAGGATAAAATGCATTAACAATATTGGAAGAAAAACTGAAACACAGGAACTTTCCTGTTTCCACAATGGACACATCTCATTGTCTCACCATTGGCCTCTTTTGCTTACTTTTTCTTTCTGGTCACAGTTCTTGTACCATTTCTTGCACAAGGGCTTTGTTATAACGGATAGGTGTAAGGTTGGCATGGCAGAAAACTAGCCAATGGATGACGAATGAGATATTCTTATTATAAGAAAGCATCAACCTATGTTCAACATTCAGAACAACATCTCGAATCCTGAACTCAACTAGAGGGTACACAAAGGCACCTCACTCACAGCTGCAGAGAAGTATCAAAGCCTAGGGAAATATAGGGTTTCAAATATATTCAGCATTTCCTAGCAGCTGGCTTACATATCTTCCTGAAGATAAAAGTAGTCACTTCTACATACTCAAAATATTATTTGAGTTGGTAAATTTCACCCCTGGAATGTCTTTATGAACCTCACCTACAAAGAAGCAGCAAACTCATACGCTAACTTTGATCCTTCTTGTAGATTTTGGAAAATAACATATCCCAACCTAAATGCTCAAATCTATTTCTGAGAGAACTAAAAATAATGTTAAAAAATGTAGACTCCATAAAAAGACAGGAATGCCTGGTTAAGAGTGAATTTCATACTGGCATGAAATTTCAAAGTGGTGCTCCCAAAGAGAGCAGTTTTGTTAATCACCAAACAGGTAGATCCTTAGTTAGAGGCAATTTCATCTTGTTTGCCTTATCCTACAATGGTGTTATATGTTGTAAGCTACAAAGTGCTATTACAAATTACAGTTATAATCCAAAATTCAAACTCAGAGCTGCAGCCATGCTCTGAAATGTCTGCAAGTCTTCAGATTTTTGTATATGAAGTCCCATGAGGCTCACAAAGCCTCAGAATATTTGACATGAAGGAACTGTTCCTGTCATACAATAATTACTATATTATCTGTGAATGAAATACACTGTTTGTCCCATTTTACAATTTGAAACTAGTTTGACATATTTTTCTCCATTACTTCTTCCTGTGTTACCTAGACCACAAAAAAGTCAATCACATATTCACCAAGGACAGCTTGCCGATTTGAAGTTGCAACGTGATATTTCCTTACAGCATTGTGTCCCAAAAAAACTGAACTTCCCTGTTCTCCTCCTAAACTTCCCTGTTCTCCTCCTCAAAGTGGCTCAAACTGGAAAGAGGTGACACCAATGAGTTTCTGATGACACAAGTCATAAAACTGAAATACAATGATCTAATCTCTCCATCACAAATGAAAACAAACTGAAAGATGCTTTAATTGATACTGGCTATCAATAAAGCAAGATTTGATAATACAGGAAAAGAAACCATTCAGCTCTGGCTTGAAGAGTCACGAAGGAGGTATCAGAAATGTCCTGCAAGGGTCTGTCCCTCTGAGCTTGGAAAATATTTTGGTATCTGGAGCCATTAACGTTAGCTCTGGTTTTAGCCATGACAATGGCACGGAACCATCCTTGTGCTGGAGACTTGAGGCCAGAGTATTTGGGAACAAGTAAGCTTCACCAATAGGATAGCGTATTGCAAACATTCATGTAATATTTTTTCATATTATGTGTGGTTTTGAGACATTTCTGTGCCACCTTGAGAAAAAAAAAGTGTTTGAATTCTAATTGAATGAGATTGTACTTACACGTAATTACATTCCTTTTTTACACATTAAAATTATGCAATACTTTTATATATAAGACATTTCTATCCTCCTTATTTCACATGTTTAAAAAAAACAGGCTTTATTATTATTTTTGTTTGGCATATGGGAAGAGTAGAAGGACAAGGAGGGGGGAAAAGGGCAAGGAGGGGGGAAGAGAGAGAAAGAGCAAGCAAGAGAAATTTATAAAACAAGTATGTCTTTATAAATAGAGGTTACAATTTAATCTCATATTCAGTCTTTCCTTCAGAATATTTACAGTATTGTAACATTGTACTTTTTATGGTGTAAAAAGATATTAATTCCAGCATTGTTTAAGTGGGAGGCAAAGAAATATATTCTGGTTTCAATTAGGAAAGACAGATATATAAACAGGTTTTATTGGAAGGTCCTGATAGGAACAAAAAAATGTGATATTGATGGACACAAGAGACTCAGACCTGCTCGTGTTCAAACCACTGGCAAAAACTTCCATTGGCTTCAGGGCTGCAGGATCAAGCACATCCCTAGGTCATGAACAGGTTTAGCAGACATCTTAAAATGGCTTCAGTTTCTGAGTACTGATGGCTCCATCCCCAGGAATCTGGATCTCACTGCCATTACCCACAGTCAATGGTAGCCAAAGGCCTGAATTTCTGCTTTAAGAAAGGTTGAAGCCTTGCCATAAATACTTTCCAGAGAATGGCAGTTATTATGGCAACAGTGATCCCATTGCTCTAGTTAAGGTTGTGTCAGCATTTAAATTATAAACCCCTGTTTTCAGGGGTTTATATCTTGGCTATAAACATTTGCCGAGAGATGAAAATTGGCATTCACTGCCCTAAAGCCATTTTTTTAATAACAAAGCTTGGAGAAAATCAGACTGTTTTTTTTTATACTGCAAGAGGGAAAAGAATTGGAGGCTCATTGCGGTTGGTGAGGTGCATTTCTATGTACATGGATATGTGTATATACAGAGATGGAGGGCAGGTATATTCCTAAAATGCAAAATCTGCTCTGTATTTTTTAATGAAATTTTGCTGGGCACTGAGAGATTCGTTAGTTTGTTTTAAATGCATTTGTGTAAGAGTACAAAAAACAAAATGAGAACCTTGCAGCTAATATATTTCTTATAGCTGCATAAGCTTTAATAGGGATATAGTAATGTACATAAAAAATACATTGCCTCTAAAATGCTAGCATTTTTGCCCTTTGTAAAGAGGTTGTCATATTGTGCTTTATCTAGTTTTTCTGAGTACACATAGTCCTTTTTTAAGCTGTAGAAAATAATGCCTATTTACTTGTAGCTACTCTTTCTCAAGGTGTCTTAGATGACATTTCCACTTTGAGTGTTCACATATGAAAACTCCACTAGCCAAAGAATTCATCCTGTAACAGCATCCAGAGCTGTGTGCTCCAGCCCTGCTCCTCTGTGTCCTAACCTCTGGCTCACAAAGGGGTGGTGCACATTGCTCTTCCTGAGTTTCTCTCACTCTAAAAATCCTTTGAAACCCCTCTCACTCTCTAAGACGGTGTTTTTGAATGCATGTGCTTTTTGTATGTGTCTATACACATATATAGATATGTGTATAACTGTGAAGAATTTGCTTGTGAATAACTTCTTTCTTGCATGTTTGTTATATCTATAGTAATACTGGGTGACTGCAAAAAATACTCCCTAATGAAGCACAATTTTCTTGAAAAAGAGTTTTACATCTCTAATGAAATTAAGACAGAGAGACCAGATTCACAAAAGCGACATCACTGGGTATGCAGCACTGTTTTCAGATGAAGGTACCTGAGGCCCATGATACATATTGAAGAAGCAATATGAAAACCTTTGGCAGGAGTGGCAGTTTCCAGTGCCCAGCAAAAGTTGTGAAACAAAATCGCGTCAGCATTCCTAAGGCCAGGAGGATCATTATTTCCTTATATTATGGACACTGAAGGAAATAACTTGTACACATCAGCCACCCTAACTAGAATTAGACACATGTCTCACAATATTCCTCAAGCAGGCAATTTCTAGAAGAAGACTGGAACCTCGTGTTTCAGTTTAAAACAGAGTATGTGAATTTGAAGTCCTTCCAGGCTTGGGTGACCAGGACATCTTCTCATTCTTTCCAGTTGTAATCCACAACTTCAGTGTGGCTGAGCTCATCCACCAGAAGAGTCAACGCCTGAGGTCCAAGACTGCGGTCTGACATACCTTAAATTTATCCAGAGATCCTTCAAGGGAAATGAATGTTGTCTCATCAAAGTTACTGATACTGCACTGTGGTGGTGGACAAGTATGTACTTTATAGGTGTGTTGGCACGGACTATGGGAATAAAAAGCCTGGAATTAATTTTTCACATTTCTGAGCTCAGCTGATGTGTAGCTTCATGGGAAATCACAGGCTTTGAGCTGTCAGATCACTGAAGTGAGTTACTCGTCTAAGCAATGACGACTATTACACAACAGTAGGGGAAGAAGGAAGAGCGGTCTACTGCAGACACAGCCTGGTGCCTACAACAAGCAGGAGCCTCAGATCTCTCACAGGCTGATCTAAATTATGGATTAACATTGCAGGTCTGCAAGCTCTCAGGAACCCTGAAAATGTCAGGTCTGCATCGCCTGGAAACAAATAAGGGAAAAGTTATTTCCGCAATTAATTTAATACTAAATGTAAATTAAACAAAGTACCCCTTTATTTCACTTCTGATTAAAAGTAAATTATTTTTTTACCAAAAGCATCAGACTCATAAATCTATTCTGCTATTCATTGCATTTAATACTTAAAGCACTGCCTTCAGCTGTGGTCTTATGGGTCTGATTAACCTGCTTGGCTATTTCAGAACCATAAACAACACCCATTACTATTTTTCCTTGAAATGGATGAGGATATACCACTTAATCACATATTTTGGAACTATATTTCTGGGGAAAAAGTTCTATGAGATCTCACACCTCTCTCATCCTTAACAATTTTCAGAGAGTACAGAAAGGTCAATAGGATATCGAGTACCAGCTCATTATGAGATATTATTAGAGAGCATGATAATTGTTTGAGCTCTTCCATAGCATGACTATGTACTTCAGTGCATATATTAATGAATAAGCCATTATTTAAATGGCAGTTCATCTCTGACTGTTATAAGTAATAAGCCTCTGAGTACATAAATCCAGATAAGGTCCTTTAATGTAATGTATAGCACATTATTTCATTTAGTTAATGAAAGAACAAGTACCAGCTAACAAATGGAAAATTGTCTGGGTTTTTTTCCTGGGGCTGTGGAGGTATATTTTTCCAGTTTATTTTTCCTGTCAGCAAAAGAAAGGCAAGTTGAAAAACAAAACTGAGCCTCTCTTATACAATTCAGAGCAATTAGCACCACTGAGATAATGAAAACTCTTATTTATTTGTACTGATGTTCTGCTACTGCAGGGAGAAGCTTCACTGAGCACCAAGGCCTTTTTCTATTAGATGCTCAAATAGGTTCATCAATCTCCTACCCTAAAGAGTGTCCAGTCTAGTTTTAGAGAAGATAAAAAATGGGAATGATGATAAGGGAAATGAAAATTAGCTGGCACTATTGACTGGAAATTAATGCCCAGTCATTCCAAATCATGTGTGAGGGTCATAGAGGAATCATGACTATGGTAAAAACTGGCAAGACATGAATACCATTATGGTAGAAACTGTAGACATGCAGAGCACTAAAAAAAGGGAGGGGATAATGTAAAAAGGCAAATATGGACATGGAGGAAGGGAAAGTTATGAAACCTCAAGAGTTTCAGAACTTGAATATCAGATGAAAAATGGAGAATTGCTGGGGACATTCAAAACCAGAGAAAACAGTGGACAGAGACAGAATCTAAAAATACATCTTTCCAGTAGTGTCTTGTATAATACAATAGCAGGTGACCATCTGAAGAGGTGAGGAAAAACCTGTAACTAGATGACTTTGGAGAGGTCAGGAAAGACTAAAAAAAGATCGATGTCATACATACAGGTGAATGGAAGGAATCAAGAAAGCGTGACGAGGAAAAAGCACAACCATAAAACATGATAGAGGAATATGTGTCACATGGGGCAATAGTGATGGGAGAATGGGTTAAAGCCTGATAAAACCATTCTCCCACTCAAGAATGAAAGAAATGGAATGAGGATCTACTCAAACGAAGCCTAAATGAACAGCCAGGGAAGGTTGCTGAAGAGTCAGGATAACAACTGCAAAAACTGAGGGGGAAGAAGATAGTAAATGAAGATAGTAAATGAAGATAGTAAAGGAAAAAAGAATGAAAAAGAAAAAAACCATGGAAGCTACAGCCTTAATTTGACCAAGAAAGGTGTAGAGTGCAGATCTACAAAGAACAGAGAGTATATTCTGTGTTCTTCTTTCCTCCTCTCCCCTTTGCAGTTGCACTAATACTATTCATATTCACAGAGCTCTTCGCTATACCTATACATCCAATCTCACACAAGATTTACAAGGCCATAAAAGGAGGTTTTGTGCAAGCAGTTCTAACACCACAGAAGGTGAATGTAAGAGTGGAGCTAAGAGGGATGGGTGGTTCTCTCTGAATTAAGCCCTGCATAAGAATCTATTAAATGGCCCAATTTCATCTGATCTGTGTTGACGAAGAGAAGAGAATATGAAAAACTGTAAAAGGAACCAGAAATTACAAGTACATAGCCAAGGGAACTTTGGTCATGACAGTCAATAAACCAGGAAACTTCTTATTACCTGAGCACTAGACTATAGATAAGGAACACTTAGAAATTCACACAGCACTTTTCCCCATGGTGGCTTTGCATGTCAAGCAAAGAGGAAGAGATGAAAAGAACTGAAATGATTAAAAAAGCGAAGCAGATCAACCACTGCCTTTACAGAAAAGAGTGAGGATGGAAGGAGAAGCAGGGCAGTCAAGGGACAATAAGGACACTGTAGAAACAGCAAAGACTATTTGCAAAGAAAATCGATGTAAAATGAATGATAGGTAATAGAAGTAAAATGGTTCAGACTATGGCTGTAGATGATACTCAGCCACAGAAACCCCTAGGAGAAAACAGCATTCTTTGGAGGTCAAACAAAAGATATAGTGTAGCAGTATAAACTTGTTCAGAAAAGAAGCTTAGCAAAAACAGTGCAGCTTTTGAAGGATTATTTTAAAACTTTTTAATTTTAAAGTACTGCAAAAATCTTGATTAGCTTTGGGCATCTAATTGCATCAGTGTACTAAACAAGCCTTTGGATTTTAGATACGTGGAACTTGGAAAAGTACCAATGCAGGCTTATATTTGGATAGATAGATCTAAATACCAGCAGTATCTCCCAACTGCAAAGAATCAAAAGATAATTTGCTTACTTCTATTATTCATATCCCACCCCATAGGCAGGATCTGCTAATGACTTGTACAGCACAATGTTTTTCTATCAACACTGCAATTTTAGGAGACAATATAATATTAACTGAGATTGCATTTACAGCTTCAGAGCGTTAAATTTAGCTAAAGTAAATATTGCCTGGGATTCCAGCTAGGCACTGAGTAAACAAGTATGACTTCTTGGGCAAGACTTGTTGGGTGTAAGTGCCATGTTCTGAAGATTTGTTCTGTAAAAATATTACGCTGCCACTTAAGCCGAGCACAAACATTATGCTCCCTAATAAGTAAGCCCTTAGGACTTGAGTGACACTTACAAGGACTCTAGGTTTTAGGTTTGTCTGCAGTGAAAGATGAATATCCTCCACAAATACACTTGTTTGTTTATTTGCATCTGGTCATCACTCTGAAAGCATCTGGTCCTCTGAGAAAACAATTTTTTTCAGAAATCATCTTCGTATGAGAAAATACTGGAAGGTAAAATGCAGTGATAATTTCAAACATACTTCCTTTGGCTCTTTTACTGGAAAGAGCTTGAATGTAATTCTACTATCTCTGGGGGAAGGACTGCCAATCAGGACACTCTGCCAGCAGTGTTTGTTAGGCTCATTCTTGTGGGGAGCTGCAGAAGTCTGAAAGAATTTCAATGTGTTTATACTAGCATTTAAATAATGGATGAACTAGGAAGATATGAATCATGGGACTCAGTTGTCCCAATCAATGCCTGAACTGAATTATTGGACAGTTGTTATTTATTTATGTATTTTTGCAGTTAAAGCCAATTACACAACATAACAGCAAGTTCTACAGCATATGACCTACAGTAAGAATTATACTCCATGCCATGTCATTATTCTCATAAAAACACCAGAAGGATTCAAGCTGAGCATCTTGTTTCTGGAGGTTCCTTGCAAACAGAGTAAGGGACAGTCTCTTAGTCATTGAAGACAGAAGAGGAAGAAAATAGTACAGAAGGACAAATAATTTCCAAAAAGAATCATAGCCTACCCAGGCAGAACTGAGAATTGAGCAAAGCAGATTCTGTCTACAGCTTGGTACCACTTCTTTTGAAAGCAATGGGACATTTATAATTTCAGACATACAGCACTATACCTCTATCTGGGACTAGATTTAATAGCTGAAAGTTTAAAAGACATAGTCATTCCAATAATGCATTAAAAACTAAATGAAGAGGAAGAGGTTTGAAAATATCCCATAATAGAGAAGAGATGTGTGCCTATCACTGCTGGATACTTGCTTTAAATGCAACAAATGGCAGGACATAGTAGAAGGCCAAAAATGTTACAAAAAGGGACAACCAACAGGGCCCAATTCAGATGAACTATCTCCATTTTTTTTGTTTTGTGTTACAACCTTAATGGTATTTAAATGTATTTTTTTATAGTGTGTTAATAACAGTAATAAAAGAAAGCAAAAAATACAACATACAGCTGTTTTACAACAAGCAGATGGTGGCTAGAGATGGGCTGCTCTCCAACTGTTCAAATTCTTGTCCAATTTGTGATCAAGAGAAGGGATAAACAGTTGTGTTACACCAGACTGTCATAGTATTTCATTTCAAAGTTAACGATTCACAGTGGTTTATCAGATGTAAATAATTGTTTATCACCTTCTATTTGTTGTGGGAACCAGCAGTTTGTTACAAAGAGGAAATTTTAGAAAATTAATTATTTTGGATGGACGTAGAGATAACAGTGACATCAGTGTGCCTATGTGGCAACATGAATGTTTAAGCACTAGAGACAAAAAAATCAAACCATCCTACTTCCCCCTTCAAAGTGAAAACCTGCATTAGGGAAATAAACTAATTTTGGAAGTCCTTGTGTTCTAGTACAGTGAAAACCTAATGCATTTTGTCTTCAAGAGAGCTAAAGATTTTTGTTGAACAGGAATGCTGAAGAACATATTTGGAACTCTGTTGAACCCCAAGATGTCCTAGTTGAACCTCCCAGTTCCATGGATGTCTGGATGTTGACCCTTGCACGTATTATCTTATAGCTTCTGTTACCCTTTCTTTATCTTGGTTTTGTAAATGCATACCTCACATTCTTCCGACTAGGTGAAATCAAGATTTTCAGTGGAAACACCACTGGGATTTGCTATAGTCAGCACTTTCACTTATTTACACTGAGGCAACACATTTACTATCAAAGGAGTTCCCAGAACCTAAGCCAAGGAAGATGACTTAGGTTAACCGTAGAAGTTACATGGCAAGATGTGGGTCAAACACTTTGGATTCTTTACTCACTACGCTATGAAACATATGGCACAATACACCTGGGGAGCCATTCTTCCTTACAGTGATTCATCCTGCTGAATAGCACAGCAAGTTCAGTCTGGCATTAAATGTTAGCATATGCAGTCTGGCATACCAAGACAGCTCACTGGCATCTGAATTATCGACAACATGAATGGTCTGTTTGAAAACATCAATTCAGATCAACATCATGTATCAAGTGAACTAGCCAAAAATAATACAGACATATTACATTCAGTCAGTAGACTGTAATATTCCTTAGTTGACAAAAAAAAAAAAATCCCACAGGAACTTTAACATCTGCTTCTCATCTGTCCAGACGATCTGGATTTATTACCTTTGCATCCAGGTGTGCATCATTTCTTGTTACATTTTAGCATCCAATACTCATATGTCATTCATTTCCAGGCATATCAGGAAGAAATAGTCTTTCAGAAGAGAAACTGACTGAGGATGATGAAAAAAATAGCAGTAATAATGATAGCAAAGTTAATATTGAAAATAAATAATTTTCAGCATTAAATGCTGAAAAGATTAAATAGATGAATAACAAAGATTAATTACAAAAGCCATTTTGGTCCACAGTAAAATAAGACTGTCTGATAGTCCCATGAATCTATATATCTTCTTGTGCCTTTTACAATTACAGTCCAGGTAGCTCAAAGGTAAAGGGGTACTCAAATAGGCACCAAAGGCAATCTCATATTTACAGTATGCTATTTTCAGTATAGCAGTTGGGACCACGAGACAGACCTTAAAAGGATGTAAAACCTAGAAAGAACACCTGCAGTAGGAGTACAGCTCTGGCTTCAAAACGATGGGGTTCAGATTTCTAATATGAAACATGTGCCTTCAGTAGAATATTCTGGCTCATGCCATCATAAAGGCTGGTAAAAATCCCTTAAAACTAAAGGGAGAGAGGTGAGCAAGATGGAGACTTAAGAAGCCATTATAAAATGCCAGTATGTGTAACTCTGCAGTTTGAGTCTGATCCATGCTGGAGTCTTCCATTTCATCCTCTGAAGAGAAAATGACAGCAGGAAACTTCTAGTGTCAACCTTCATCTACTCTTCTGCATTTAGTAACGCTTTTTGACTGAACTTCTTTCCTGCTGCATTTCTTCCCACAACTTTTCTCATTTAATCTCATCTTCCTTCAGCAGCTTGAACTAATCCTACTGCTGCCTGTGAAATTTCTGGGTGTGTTACTGGGTTTGTCAGGAACCATTCAAGTACAGAATTAGAAGGACATTGGTTACTTGCTATACAAATATTCCAAATGTGATGCATCATAAAGTATGAACTTGTCCAGTCGGAGATTGGATATGAGATTAGATTTTACAGAGACAAGAAGAAAACTGAAGGATTCTTTGGTTTTTTGTGACTTTAGAAATGTCCTAATGGGAGATAGGCTGAATAGTATTTTGCAGAGTCAGGTATTTGTTTCCAAAGGAAAAGTTTGACATGGATTCTTATAAAAGGGTGAATACACAGCAAGAGCCCTCCTATTCCTTGCCCAGGCCACACAAAAAGAGTTTACAGTTGTAGTCCCTATTAACTGGCTGGTTACTTTTTTCTTTTTTGCAGGCAAAAATATCTACCTCTGCATTAGACTATGCACCGAATTTTGTCAAACAGCCTATAGAAAGGGTCATTCTCTTACATATGTATTTTTTTAGAATTTAAGTTAATGGTATGATTTAACCCTGGGTTACAAATAGGTAGAATTATAGGATGCAGACTTTTTTTAAAAAAAAAAAAAAGTATCTTACCCATTTGTTATTAAGCTTCCTGAAAAAAAGATATTAATTTGGCCCCCAAAGGAGGCTAAGTATATAAGAAATAAAAGATTAGCTAATAAAAAAAAAGTCTGCAAATTTATTCAGATTTCAGGAAAATATTCTACATGTGACTAAATACTACCAGGACACCACATTTTTACATGAATCTATTAAAAGACCCCCAGAAAAATTTCTACAAAGGAGATGTTTCATATATGCAAAAAGCAATCCTCTTACTTAACTTCCATCATAGAGTTCATCCAGTTTGCAGGGACTAAGGGGAGAAACTACCATTATTTTGAGTAAAAGCACAGAGGAAATTAAAAGATGATCATGAGGTATGGGGAAAAAACAAACTTTGGGCAGGATGACTGTGATGAAAAGTAGCAGGTATGATAACTTTGTAAGGAGAAAAATGCATTTCTCATTTAAAACAAATTTTACAAATTCCTGTCAGCAAAAAGCTACATTTTCAACTTTTCAGAAAACTGTACTTTTTATTAGATTCACTGTCCTGGAAACTTTGACTAAATCTGTGGGGTTTTTCAGGATATAGAATACAATGTCAAGGAACAGCTTATAAAAGTAGACTAGCTCATTTATTTCCCCTTATGCTAGTTTTAGCCTTGTCTAATCTCACTGCGATTACCTAAAGCAAGAAAGCAAGCAACCCGCAGTGATAGATTTTCTATGAACCTGTTATAACTTTAGGTGACACTATATGATTCTTTATGTATACTTGTTTTTATGCAATAATAACACTAATAATATCCATGTTAAGGTTTAACTCTTTAATGTAACATGCAAATGGAAAAATAATTAACCTTCAAAAAGTCAAGGAAAATTAAACCTACCTTACAAATGAGGAAGCTGACTTTCAAAGGGTTTTTGAACTCAGAGATATTGCATATATTAATATGAATAAGATTCATACTAATGACTGAGGTAAACTTTTTTCTCTTTCTCTGTTTTGATATATATATACAGTTCATAGTATTAATAATGATGGTGAAGACAAAAAGAAGAAGCTGGTAGAAAGTGGAAGAGTCATGTTAAATGGGCAGTCTCTTAATTTACTTCTTCGGGTCTTTTAAGCTAATTTTCTGACTACTCCTTTCTATTGACCCATTAACATAAGACCTAAAATCAGTGGACCAACTTCAGAAAAACAAGGGGGAAGATGCAAGATCTCATACAGGCTGAGGAGAGCTCTCCAGAAGACATTCTCTTCAACAGGCATGTTTGCCATCGTGGTCAGTGCCTGCCTGCCAGCTCAGCCTCAGGCACAGCCGGGGCCATAAGACTCCAGCACATCCAACGGGAACCCACCGGCACACAGCAGCCAACTGGCTGCTTGGGAGATGAATATGTTTATGGACTAAAAGGGAAACAGGTGAGAGAGAGTCAGCTCATGGCAGCTCTAGATGCCACTTTACAACAATAGCGGAAATTGTCTGGGTGTTCAGAGACCTGTCATCACAAGCCACACACACATAACTTCTGCCACAGAGTTCTTGCCCATGATTAATTTCATTCATTATCTACATTGCTAACAGACTATGAAAGCTTTAGATCTTAAAATTTGGGTTGAAGATCATCAAAGACTTAATCAAGGTTGAGAAGTGTGAAGATTAAAGTTATTTGAGTGTAATACAGATAATGGAATGTTTGATTAATGGGCAGGACAGAAAAGTGTATTTTGGCTTAAATAATCTAATTTTACTGTAACATATTTTTACTTTGTTTTGAAATATATTGGATTCTATTCACAATTTCAAGGTTAAACGTTTTCTCAAATGGAAATTTCAAAATCTTGCATTTTTAAAATAGTGAGAGAAGAGCTGTTCTGAAAGTATAATTTTAGAATTTATAGGGTTTTTTATTTAATGGAAAAAAATCAGCAAAACAACGTGAATTTACAAAATACTTGGGTGAAATCTATGGGGTTTTTAGTTTTAAAAAAACTTGTTCAAAAATTTCGTCCAACTCCAGGTAACATATATTGGTCAGATTATGTCAGTAATGAACCTGGACAACTGAATTCGACTGGTTTTGAATTTGTCCTGGTTTCAGCTGGGATAATTTTCTTCCTAGTAGCTGGTATAGTGCTGTGTTTTGGATTTAGTATGAGAATAATGTTGAACACACACTGATGTTTTAGTTGTTGCTAAGTAGTGTTTACACTACTCAAGGACTTTTCAGCTTCCCATGCTCTGCCAGGTGCACAAGAAGTTGGGAAGGAGCACAGCCAGGACATCTGACCCAAACTGACCAACAGGATATTCCATACCATATGATGTCATGCTCAGTATGTTAACTGGAGGAGTTGGCCGGGGGGCAGCGATCTCTGCTCGGGGACTGGCTGGCCATCGGTCGGTAGGTGGTGAGCAATTGCATCATGCATCACTTGCTTCGTGTAGTAGTAGTAGTAGTAGTAGTAGTAGTAGTAGTAGTAGTAGTAGTAGTAGTAGTAGTAGTAGTATAATATTACCATTATTACCATCATTATCATCATTATTACCATCATTATTACTATTTTACTTTATTTCAATTATTAAACTGTTCTTATCTCAATTCATGAGTTTTCTTACTTTTACTCTCCTGACTGTCTCCCCTATCCCACCGGAGGTGGGGGGAGTAAGCGAGCAGCTGTGTGGTGTTTAGTTGCTGGCTAGGGTTAAACCAAGACATCTCCTTAACTTGGAGTCCTCCTTACTAGAGGATTCAAATTCAATACTTTGCTGACTAGGTAATTATTACTTCTCTGAATTAAGGAAGTAGTCTTTAGTGTTTCTAACCTTTGTAGCAAAAAAAGTACTCATTAAGACATTTCCATACAAATAGGTATTAATATCAGGAGGAATGTATTCACAAGAGTGTTCTTTATACATTGGACACGCATATACAAAAAATGTTTACATAAATCTGTATTTCGGAGGCATAAAGAAATCTCTTTGGCATATAGCTTTTTTAAGATAGATGTATTTTTAAGATAGAGGACTATATCTTCTCTTTTAAGTGCATACCTTGAAGATGGTGGGACTGTTGCACATTGAAAGAGCTATTAATGTAAATAGGGACTCCAGAATCAAGCCCAATGAAAAGAAAAGAGGTATAGAAGTCTTAACACAACATCTAATGAAACAGTCGAACATTCAATCTCCAAGTTCCATCTTGGCTCTGAAAACTGTAGAACAGAATGTTATCACAGAATATGATATATGAAGCTTTTAACTGCAGTCTTTTCTAAAATCAACAACAGCAGCTGCATGCTACTATGCACCAAAATATGGAGATAGTAAATGCTTTGAATTGCATGTATTTATGCTTGGATCTTTCAAATGCTGTTTTGTGTAATCCCAGGGACATCACAGGGTCAATTTTACACAAAAGAAAAAAAGGCTTGTAGAAGGAGATTAATTTTTTCAAACTTTTGTTTTCAGCTGGTTCATAGGGAATTATTTACCACTTATGCCATACTTCTTAGGGCAAAACAAATTTCATAAACAAATTAATTACCATAAACAAATATTGGATATTGATAAACATATTAAATAGTTTTACACATAGATAGTGCCTTACATGGATAAAACTCGATATGCCATAATAATGATTTTATTTTATTTTAAAGGCAGACTCTTTCCATTGTGCTGACACAACAGTTTAGTTAAAGAAAAGTAGAATACAATTTGAGACAAAGATCTCAAACATGTCAGTAATTTTATCCTTCATTTATATTCCAATTTGTCACAACTGCTTGTTTATTGTCCAACATACAAATAAAATAATTGGAAGGAAAAACAAGACTTTAGCAATGGCCTCATGTCAATACTGATGTTCTAAAAACTGAGAAGAGGAAGATCTTCCATTAATAATGCAAAACTCAGTGATGGTGTTTCAAATTGTTCCAGACAGTTAGGCCAGTTATATAAAGAAGTAATATCCAAAGCTAGAAGTAGGAAGTTCAACAGGAGAATAAGACCTAGAAAGGTGTAGTTTTTAAAGAACTGGATTTCCATTCATCTCAAAAGGAGTCAAATCTGCTCAGGAGATTGCAACAAAGGTACAGAACTGGGCCTTTAAGGGAAAAAGAAAGAACTAGAAGACAATGATGAAGAAGAAGAAAAAGATACTAATAGATAAGTACAAGCTAGGGCATGATGGCTGAAAATATAAAATTAGACTAAAACTGCAGAATCATTCAAACTGAGAGGGTGGTGGTGGTTCAGGGTATTTCATTCATTAACAATGATAATTAAAGTGAGGATGGTAAAACCCTCACACCTGCCTACACCTAAGTGGTGCAAGCTAGGACAAGATCATTCAAAGAATAGGAGTAAAAACTCTTAAAGAACCACTTAGAATAAGTGGGTGGTGATGGTTCAAGAGATGTATTTATTAGTGGTGATAATTGAATATAAAATGGCATAGCCTCCACCCTCTTGCAGACAGCACAGTCTCTGTGAAAGGGTCCAACCTCACTCACTTGGTGCTGATGTTAATCTGCACCTCTCAGCATTCACCAGGAGGAAAACTGTAGGTCTAAGATCCCCCCTTTTTTGTGGCTACACAGAACTGTGCATTGATATCTCCCTGCTTCTTAGGGAAAAATGGCTAAATTAAGTTGTCGTCGTCATCATCATCGTCGTCGTTATCGTCGTCGTCGTCGTCGTCGTCATCATCATCATCATCATTATCATCATCATCATCATATTTTTTTTGCAAGTGTAATTCAGACAAACTGGAAGGAGTCAGAATTCACTAACTGCTTTCCTTACAACCAGCTTGGACGCAAGCCATGTCTCTTCCTCCTCTGCTCATTACAACATAATTTCATGGTTGTTATGTCTGGGGATGGCATTGACAAACTCAAGCACTGAGTTTCTCCTGGCAGGTAGACCTAGGTAGCCAGTGTCTGCTGGTAGGCCCAAGGAAACCCCTAGAAGCTTACAGAGGCAGGCAGAAAGCCAGATGTCAGGCAGGTATGATTAACCTTCTGATATAAAAAATAAATATATCTCTAGTAGGAGCTTTAGAAATATTCAGCATTCCAAAACCAATTAACTCCTTACACTCCCCATTGTAAGAAATTGTCAACAGAAGTTTTTTACAACTGGAATCTGTTTTTATTAGGATTTCTGTACTGAACTTCTTGTCTCTCCACATTTGTATGGAAAGGCATAAACTGACTGACAGAGAGAAATATGACAAAGAATGTTGGCTCAAGCAGAAAAAAACAGTCTGCAGATGAAGTATTTTCCTTTCTAAATGTTACCAGTTTAGACATAGTTCTCCTCAGACAGTGCAGCATACAGAAATAAGAGATTAATTCCCTTATGGTAACAAAACTGCAAAACTGCCCGTCTGCAAAGGTCACTGTATCTGTGTTTTAGAAGTCATGAAGAACAAACCAAAGAAGTGTAGCTATTGTGCAGATAAAGGTATTTAGGCAACCAAGTGTACCCATACAATTTTTTCAGGTTCCTAATCAATGAAAAGAGAGAAAGAAAAGAAAGAGCAAAATAAAAGAAAGATCATTATTAAATATTATCATTAAACATTTTAATTATAAACAATTCTGGATAATTTATTTTAAGTCTTCACGTTAGTAAAACTGAATTAATTTTTCCAACCTCATCTGTTTTCCAGGTCCCAGCTCAGTATCCATCATGACACTCTTGAAGCCCATTTTATCATATGTCCTTTTGCATTTCCCACATAATGCAAATAATGTAGTCTGGTATTTCCCTCCCAGCCCATTTAATTTCTTAGATTGTATGCAAGAACAATGATGTTGCTCTGAATTCACATCACTGCAAGGGAATGTTTAAAATGTAAAATGAATGAACTGAGTTTTCCCCTAAAGGAAGAAAACATTTGTATTCAGAGTTTCTGACTACTATCCCCTTTACTTGATTCAATTTTGTTTGGTTTTGGGTTGTGGTTTTGGGTTTGGTTTTTTTTAGAGAAGATTTGAATTCTATACCAAGCCTAAGCTGATATCGACCTTTCAAACTTTCTGCTACTAAAAAAAGTTTGTAGGTGTTCAATTATCCTAAATTATAGTGATAGTTATTTTTGATTACCAAACCATTTAGAAACATTCAATAATTAATCTTCCCAATAGCCTTGTGACAGAAGAATAAAAATGCAATATAACTTTACAGAATTAAAGTAAAATTAAAGCTGAAGAAGGGTGTAAATAACACATAGGCTTTCTGCTAACTCTCTGTTGCATATGGGAAAATTTCACACTGATACTAATTTTGACATGTTTACATACTGCTTTATTTCCTTTTTCATAAACAAGCTAATAAGCTAACTACAGTGATGCAGCAGTTCGTTGTCATACCAAGGTAAGATGCACTTTCAGAGTTCAGCTCCCAAAGTTTTGCTGACTAGTGTTGCATGGATAGTCTACCAGTTTGATAATCAGCATTGGTTTCTTGTATTGGAAATGGGAAACTGAAGAATACTGAAACACAGTGATTTCCAGCCCAGATACCTTGAGTAGGTCTTAGAATAACAAAGGCAATTTTGTTGTCTTTCTTTAAGCATCCAGCTTTAGTCTGGGAAGATAAAGTCAGCATCACAGACAGGATGAGAACTTCCTGGATCCCAGAGTCTTTTCTCCACTCTCAGATTTGCTAAATAATTGAGACAGTTTTTCCCATGATTTACCACTCCTTCATAAAGGCTTCTCTAACCTCTCTTTGACTATGACACAAAGTTCCTTGCACCTCTGTAATAAAATTATAACATTTGACTTTTAATTAACAAACTTTGGCATTATAATATCTTCTAGAAAGAAAATGCAATGAGAGAGAGAGAGAAAAAGAGAAAGCAAGCAAGAAAGCAAAAAAAGTCCTTCATATCTATCAAACATATGCCAATTGAACTGTAAGTGAAATGCATCTGTTGCACCATTTTGAAAAAAGAATTGGGTTTTGAGGGGGGTTTTATTAATGTTCTGTGCTTGCCTTACCTGGCCTTCAGGGATAGGATGCACAGACTTTTCTCATCTGGAGGAGTTGACTTAAATTTAAATCATTCCATTACAGGTTTTAGAATGCTAATAAACTTGCCACATTTTTGTATTCATCCGAGTAATAACTAGCTGTAGAGGCTGGTGAAACAAGAATCATATTTTTTAAAGAACCTTCTGCAGTTTAGTTTCCAGAGTTGACTGGTTCTGAAACTCATGGGAATTATAAAGTCCAGTAGTGCTGGGGTTCTCTCAAAGCCTTTCTCTGTCCCTGTACGACCTACAGCACTGTGGTCACTGCAGTGCTGATTTGGGAAGGTTACTAATTCATCTCAGGCTATGCTGTTTTCCAGCGACTAGCACTTCATTAGAGTAAAAAGTTTCATTATGAAAGGAAATATTCACAGAGAATTCAGCTTATGAATGGAAAAATACCAAGTTTTCTACCATCTTGTTTCAAACATACATATAAGCCTTATTTTTCAAATGCTTTGCAGTTCTTCCAATATATTTCCAATTCTTCATTATGTCTCCTATCTCCTTTTTAATTTTAGTCTATTTCTTAAAATCATTGGAAAGTCAAAGTATTAGGAAGTTTCCAAATTTTCTCAGAAGTAGTAAAGACAAAAGCATAACACTTCATTTTTCTGATCTACCAAATGAATTGTGAGATGGGTCTTTAACTCCATATGATCAATACTGGTGACACTGGAATACTCAGAGGTGCGAGAGTCATACCCTGACAGAATGGGTGCCAGTATCTGTTTCTAACTTTCACTTAATTAAAAAAAAATATATATATCTGATTGTAGATACTTGACTTTAAAGCTGTGCAAATGCCTTCCTTTAAACATATCTTCCTCCTTTGATCTCAAGCAACTACACAAAAGCCCAAATTTTTAGATTGCAGCTTTCAGCCATTGTTANAATTTTTTTTTTTTTTCCAGGGCCATAAGTCAGACCCCACTTAGCCAATTTTGTTTGTGCTTTTCTCCAATGAGCAAACTAAACGTTAGGCTGCAAACAACCATGGAAATTGCAGCCCCAAAGGAATTTGTTTAACAAAGCTCTAAGTATCCTTAAAAAGAAAATCAAATGGAAGGTGGAATTAACTTTAAGGAAGTTGGAGTTAACTTTAACAGCTCGGCCACAGCAAGAATAGCACACATTTTTAACTGCAAGGAAAATTCATCCTGTGAACACACTACTACCAAGAAAAGTTGCAGATTCTCCATTTCTGTATTATCAAATTAAGACAAAATGTGTCTGTAGGAGATGAGCTGCAGTCAAACAAAGTTTACAGAACTCATTGCAAGAGAAACTGATGTAGTTCTACAGTCTGCATTATTCAAGTCAAACTAGTTGATCTAATGGTCCCTTCCGGCCTTAAGGTAATCTGTGTATCTGTGAAAACTTCTACTTAAACATAATAAGGCTGTTTAAATAATATTTCATTTGTAATGAGCTCTTAACAATTCATTCACTTGAAGGCTGGAGATAAAAAAAAAAGTAATAGAGAAATAATGATTATTAAGGGGATGATTCTTGCACCACCCTCATGAAAGTTTCTGCTATAAATCAATAACATTTAAATAAGAGATGCCTATGTTGATCTGGACTGCAAGTAAATTTTCTCCACTCTTTACTACATTCTACAGTATGTGGTGATCCCTGAATTCTTGAGAGTCCTTTTATTTCTTATGATTGTCCACATCTTTTAGAGAATGGCTGCAATATAGTTTAGTTTCTGAGTCATGAAGGGAAAAATAGACACCTGCTGATTTGACAAAGCTGAGGATGTATTTGCTTTCCACTGGACAGTGCCATGGACTTGCCACATATAGAGGTTGGGTCCTGTCGTGCACAGCCACTGATACTTCAGGGTGTACCTGCTGCAGCATGGACTTATCCACAGCCACAGATGCTTCAAGGTGTACTTTCTCCAGCATGGATTTTTCCTTGGGCCACATTCCCTTCAGAGCTACACCTGCACAGACATAACCACGGCCACAGATGCTTCGAGATGTACCTGCTCTGGCATGGGCTTATCCACAGCCACAGATGCTTCAGGATATCCTGGCTCCTGCATGTACTCATCCACAGGTCACAGTCCCTTCAACTCGAGTTCACTCTGGAGTTCCAGCCTGTCCAGTACAGCAGCACAGAAACAGCAGCGATGCCCTGGCCATCTGCTAGCCCACGCACATCGCCATTGCTGTTATCATAATGTTCCCAGGCACAGCAGAGTTGGATGATAAACAGTACAGCAAGCAGCAAAAGCAAAAAGCAGCCTCTAATGAANGCACACAAGCAAAGCAAAACAGGAGTTTTTTCCCATCGGCAGGCAGGTGTTCAGCCATCTCCAGGAAAGCAGGGCTCCATCATGCGTAACGGTTACTTGGGAAGACAAACCCCATAACTCTGAACATCCCCGTCTTCCTTTCTCTTCCCCCAGCTTTATATGTTGAGCATGACGTCATATGGTCTGGAATATCCCTTTGGTCAGTTGGGGTCAGCTGTCCCAGCCGTGTCCCCTCCCAACTTCTTGTGCACCCCCAGCCTACTCGGTGGTGGGGCGGGGTGAGAGGCAGGAAAGGCCTTGGCTCTGTGTAAGCACTGCTCAGCAATAACGAAAACATCCCTGTATTATCAACACTGTTTTCAGCACAAATCCAAAACATAGACCCATACTAGCTACTATGGAAAAAATTAACTATCCCAGTCAAAACCAGCACAAAAAAAATGCGTTAGCCCTTGTTTAACTTTGGAAATAACATGTTTTTAGAAAGACATGTCCGGGAAGTGTGGATGACCAACTGTTAGTGTTGATGCACTGCTTAAATGGTTTAAAACATTCATTGTAAGTAGCAACATGTGAAACATTCACTGCAAGTATCAAGTTCCATCTCATCTACACTTGGTAATATCCTACATTATGAGAAGAAATTCTGCATTATAAAGAGGAACGTAGACAGTAAATAGATGTTGATGTTAGATGAGATAAATCACACCTTTAGAGTGGTATTTCCCCCAACTGTCTAAACAAGGAGGCTAGATAACAAGCCTAGGTACGGATATATCTACATCTGTAAAACCCATGAAGGGAAACCACAATTTGGAGATTCAATGAATTGAAGTAATTTTTAAAACATCCTTTTCTGTGTTTTTTAAAACATCTGCCACTGTGAGGGATAAATGTCCTGCTAGTTTTCAAAATGGAAAATAGTTATGGGTTAGCAGTGGTTTTGTTTCCGGTTTAAATTCCTCTTTTTGGTGATATTCACATATAATGTGACAAATGTCAGATTTACAGAGAAGAACACAGCCTGCAGTAAAAGATAGAAACAAAGACCTATATTTACTGAAACAGTTGATGTATGTATGTGTGTTTGTGTCTGTGTGTAAACAAACACACACAAATATATTCTGAAAGTTTTGTGCACAAATAAGTTTAGTTCTAAAACATATAATTTCAAACACACTTTACCGTTTTAGAATTAGAGCTTTATTTGTGTTTTGAAAGAAAGTCACATTAAGCTCAAGAACTGGGCCCATGTGAACCTCTTGAGGTTCAACAAGGCCAAATGCAAGGTCCTGCACCTGGGTTGGGGCAACCCCAGATATCAATACAGGCTGGGGGATGAAGGGATTGAGAGAAGGACTTGGGGATACTGGTGGATGAAAAGCTGGACATGAGCCGACAATGTGCGCTCACAGCCCCAAAGGCCAACCGTATCCTGGTTTGCATCAAAAGAAGCGTAGCCAGGCAGGTCGAGGGAGGTGATTCTGCCCCTCTTCTCTGCTCTGCTCTGGTGAGACCCCACCTGCAGTGCTGCGTCCAGCTCTGGAACCCTCAGCACGAGAAAGACATGGACCTGTTGGAGCAGGTCCAGAGGAGGGCCACAAAAATGATGAGGGGACTGGAACGCCTCTCCTGTGAGGACAGGCTGAGAGAGTTGGGGTTATTGAGCCTGCAGAAGAGAAGGCTTCAGGGAGACCTTATTGAGGCCTACCAGTACTTAAAGGTGGCTAATAAGAAAGATGGGGACAGACTTTTTAGCAGGACCTGTTGCGACAGGACGAGGGGGAATGGTTTTAAACTAAGAAAGTGTAGATTTAGACTAGATAGAAGGAAGGCATTTTTTACAATGAGGGTGGTGAAACAGTGGAACAGGTTGCCCAGAGAGGTGGTAGATGCCCCATCCCTGGAAACATTCAAGGTCAGGTTGGACGGGGCTCTGAGCAACCTGATGCAGTTGAAGGTGTCTCTGCCCACGGCAAGGGGGTTGGACTAGATGAACTTTAAAGGTTCCTTCCAACTATTCTATGATTCTATGATTCTATGATATGTAAAATAAAATGTCTCTTCAACATATAAAATCTAATATAAAAACAGAAACGGAATTAAAATACAAAGAAAGTACTCATTACATTCTCAGAAATATTATTTATTTATTTTCAATACTTGTATAACAAAAAGTTAAAAAGAACATCTCATATATTGCTGCATTACAATAAACATAATAAAACATTAATTCAGTTGCTCATACTTATTCAAGAACAATAGTTTTCATTAAATATTTTTCTGTAATTTTTGTAGAGAAATATTTGACAGTGACCAATTTAGCGTGAGGTGTCATAATAGCTAATAGAAGTGAGTGATTTTACGTATCTAGTTAATCTTGATGTGTGTGTGTGTAAGCATTAAAGAGGAACATACTATCTGTTAATCATTATTTTTCTATGAGACCTTTCATAATTTCACTGAGTGTTCTTTGTATTAGTCCAGTGTCTAGAGGTTCCTGAAGAAAACAAGGCACCAAGATTTATGTAGCGTATTACTATACAGTTGATGAAGGAAAACAGCTGACACATCTGTTTGACATCAGTCATATGGAAGCTTCTGCAAGGCCCTGTAGTGTGTATGGGAAAAGGTTTGGCCAGATAGATGTAACTACCATGGTGCTAACCTGCAAGAGGGCTCTACTTTTACCTATACAAAGAGTTAGTACCAGTTCAGGTTGCCTATGTACCTGCCTGGAAATCTCCCAAAGACAGACACTTAGCACAGGCTTGAATCAATAAAACAGTGTGCTGAGTTTGAAAGTGGGTGCTGGCTTGGGGCCATGTTCCAAAGGCAAATTCAGCCATAAAATACCTGTGGCCCCAAAGAGCCTTCGTTCCTTTGAAAGCTGAGACCTTACAATGTAAAGTATGAAGCGTTTAATGCAATTTCAGGGTAACATTGCATATACTGTAGCTTACAAAAATTTAAAAAAAAAAGAGAGAGAACAGTTCAGAAGGAAGGACATTATACTTTCCTCTAAACTGATGACAAACCAAGGCCTGGAGAGAAAACATGACTTACCTAAGGTCACACAGGAAGCCTGTGACAGAGTCAGAAATTGAAACAAAATTTCCTGACTTCTAATCCATTGCCTCAGCCATAAGAGGATTTTTCCTCTCTTATTGATTTAATTTTTTTATTTAGCTTTTTGTATTCTGAAGCATCTGGTTTACTACAGAACAAAATGGTTCACATGATTAGTGTAAATAACTTTACATTTTTATGCTGTTTTCATTGCTTATATATATCCTGAAGATATTTCAAATGGGGCATCCCCATCAAATGGGACACTGAATAGGTACATTGATTAATTTATAAAGATGTCATAATTAAAGGGGTTTTATTCCTTAATTTTCATATAACTGATCAATTTTCAAGTGGACATATCATTATTTTACACAGAAATTAACCTTTGGCACTTCAAATAGTGTCTATGTATATATATACTTCATTATCTATAATTTACATGCTATGCCATTCACTACTAATTTCTCAGAGAAAAAAATCATACAGTGAACAAGCAGCATTTTGATGTCTTTTAAAGAATAATTCTAAAAATAAAGAGAGAAATGGCACACAATCCAAATTGCTGCTTTTCCTTCTGCTGCTCAAGATGAAGCTGCTGTCCTCACTTCCACTAGCACTATAGTGGCACCTCAAGGCAGAATAACAACATGTCAGGATTATTCACAGGCTCATCACATGCCTCACACAGGGAAGTTAGTATTAAGCCAGAAAAATGCAAACTCAGGTCAACAAAGGCCTGAGTCTGCAATGTCTGCTTTTAGTTGTCTAAAAATGACAGGCACTAACTCAAAATGGGTGAAAATTACTTTTATGATTCAGACCAGATACCTCAGTCCTAAGAAATGTCAATGTCTATTCAGTGTTATATCTCAGTGAAGAGATGAAGCTAAGAAGTGAACCAACAAAATTTATCTTCCATACTGGAATCCCAAAGACTCCTACAATGAAATAGGAAGATTCTGAAGCAGGAATGAAAGGAGAAAGTGACTTACCTTTGGAACCTCCTCTATGACTATTTTTTCTGTCTAAAGAAGAGCAGATATGTTTTGCTCAAGCCATTCCAGACAAGAAGCAGACAATGTGTTTGAATTATTTAGAGATTCATTATAATTCAGGGAAACTATAAAACCCACAAACTTATCTATGTATCTTGAATGAAAAGGACTGTTGTGGTTTAACCCGGCACACAGCCACTTGCTCACTCCCTCCCCCCACAGTGGGATGGGGAAAAGAATCGGAAAAAAAAAAAAAGTAAAATTTGTGGATAGAGATACAGACAGTTTAATAGAACAGAAAAAGAAGGGATAATAATAGTAATAATAACAATAATAATAGAATATACAAAGTGAGTGATGCACAATGCAATTGCTCACCACCCACGCTGACTGATAACCAAATAGCGATTGCTACTTCCTGGACCATGCCTCCTATTTATATTCTGAGCATGACGTCATATGGTATGGAATACCCTGTTGGCCATTTGGGTTAGCTGTCCTGGCTATGCATGGGAAGCTGAAAAGTCCTTGACCAGTAGAGTACTTAGCAAAAACTAAAAACATCAGTGTGTTATCAACATCCTTCTCATACTAAATCCAAAACACTAGGAAGAAATTTAACTCTGTCCTAGCCGAAACCAGGACAAGCACCCAAGAATTTCTGATACAAAAAGTTCCACAACTATATCCAAAAATAAGCTGTTATCAATTTGTCTGAAAGTGTTGTTTTGTTTGTGGTTTTGCTTTGCTTTGTTTGTTTGTTTTATTATGTATCATATGAGCAAGATAACCTATGGCAGAGTTGACCAATCTGGAAGATACATTGTGTTTGGTGGGAAGGCTGTCCTTGCATCTAATGGAGGTCCATTCATTGTTCGGTTCATGTGATAGTTTCCATGTTGATTTAAGTTAAATATTTTAAATATACTGATTCTTTTGGCAGGGACCTTATCTTCCTAAGTATTTGTACAGCATGTGTGTTAAGTTAGCTTCATCTTCAACAGAGCTTTTAAGTATATGTAAGTAACATGCACATAGATATACATAGGTAATCCATATTCCTCAGGCTTTAGAAGAAAAGCTTCTTTCACCACACAGAGATTTCCTAGGCAGAGGCTCATAGCAGTTTAGGTAATTGTTGATAAGAACTTTAGACATGATGAACCCACCCGCCTTTGCCATTTTTGTGTTCAACAAGGGAATCACAATTCCTGAGACTACTGAAAGTCTGAAACAGTGACTTTGACCCTATTAGGTTTTAACACCGAGACTGTTCATGAAGAGATATCCAGGATATGTGTATAATTACTATACAATTTGCTAATCTAACTGAATATTTCCTTGCTTCTTTGAGCATTAATAGTACTTCCTTTAACCTTTATGACCCACAGAGATTCTGCTGCAACCTCCAGGGGAAAAAGGAAGGTGTTTGTCTTGATTAGCTTGTCTGGAGCAGGAGACAGCTTTTACCACTGCCAGAATCCCAGTAAGAACAAAAGGATTAGAGAGGACCTACAATATCCTCAGCTTATAGAGGATAAAGAATATTCATATGGATTCACTGGACGTATTCGACAGAACAGAAAAATGCACACATCAGTATAGGATGAAAGTGTCATCTCAACAATGTGACAAGATGAATAAATGATTAATGAATCCAATTTACATCTTTTGTTTCAGTCACAAACAAATCAACTATTTTAAACCTGAAGAGAACATCTGTAGATAATCAGATTTTTTTTCCCTGTGGAAGTAGAAGGATGGTAAAAAGATATACTACCCTAAAATTTTCTTGATCTGCCAACCTTACTGATTTTTGTGCATCTCCATACTATGTGTGAGAAACCAAGTGTCCTAATGATTGCTTCTGGCACTGTTCTTGATTATAAATGTCAGGTCATTCAGTAAAGTAATAGAAATCACATGATTTTTTCAGATGCACATTCACAAAGACCAAATTAGTAACATAGAGAGTTGTTTCAAACAAATTTGTGAAAATCCAGAGGTCTTATTCAACTCATAAATGTTATTTGACAAAGAATGAAAAATAATGAGGAAAGGCAGAGAAATCATCACTTCATAAAAATACTTAACAGTCAATTGAAAGAGTCAAGGTAGATGTTATTAATTATAAAGTGAAAAAATACAGTCTGTCTTTGCACTTACATTAGGGTAGAAAATGGCACAGAAGAACAGATCCCTGTACAGAAAACTGTGAAAATAGTTCATAAAACTTAATCTTGATTTGCCAAATATTTTTCTGTTCTTTGCAGGCATTATCTAGAGTAACAGGCTGAGACAACTATATAGGAAATTAAGATGTACATTTGGATCACTGGTAAATGAGCAGTTAGATAATAGACAATTGACTTAGTCTGCTTAGAGAGTATACAGAATACTTCACTGCTAGAAAGGAGATGAAAAAGTAGCTGTGAATTGCCTGGTGTTTGTATGCATTGGTAAATTTTGCCAGAGCGTACATTTTACAGAGTGTTTTTTTGTTCACTGATCCAGGAAAGTTAGTGGAAACTTCTTTTTAGAGCATATATCAATACATATCCCAGATAATAATGATTTTAGATATTTTGGTCTTCTCTGTTGAAGAAGCAGACATATGTAATAGTTAGAGGATATTACACATTATCTACCCGCACTGAAATGGGTGGATAAGGATGGTAGAGAGCGATGTTATCAAGAAGTTACTTTATGCTTAAAATACATTTCAAAACTGTTGAGGATTTTGGTGGTGGGGAGATCCTTTATTTTTGCACAATTGTGTACCACATCAGTGGAAAAGTTAAGACAGGAAATCATATTCCCAAATTTCACTCCTGTTTACACTAAACTAAGTTTATGTAAGTAACATGCTTGCACTGGCATGGAGAAAACAGGATACCGTTGTCTTACTGTTGCCCCTGTACTCGGCACTGGTGAGGCTGCACCTTGAGTACTGTGTTCAGTTTTGGGCCCCTCACTACAAGAAGGACATTGAGGTGCTGGAGCGTGTCCAGAGAAGGCCAAAGAAGCTGGTGAAGGGCCTGGAGCACAAGTCTTATGAGGAGCGGCTGAGGGAACTGGGGTTGTTTAGCCTGGAGAAGAGGAGCTCAGGGGAGACCTTATCGCTCTCTACAACTACCTGAAAGGAGGTTGTAGCGAGGTGGGGGTTGGTCTCTTCTCCCAGGTAACTAGCAATAGGATGAGAGGAAATGGCCTCAAGTTGCATCAGGGGAGGTTTAGATTGGATATTAGGAAAAATTTCTTTACTGAAAGAGTGGTCAGGCCTTGGAACAGGCTGCCCAGGGCAGTGGTTGAGTCACCATCCCTGGAAGTATTTAAAAGTCATGTAGATGTGGCGCTTAGGGCCATGGTTTAGTGGGCATGGTGGTGTTGGGTTGACAGTTGGACTGGATTAACTTAGAGGTCTTTTCCAACCTTAATGATTCTGTGATTCTATGAGAGAAGGGCATTTCTTTCCTGTTATAATGTCTTTTGAAGTAGCTGCTTGACTAATGAATTTGTACACATCCCACCTGCCGTGGTTTAACCCCAGCCGGCAACTAAGCCCCACACAGCCGCTCACTCACTCCCCCTTGGTGGGATGGGGGAGAGGATCGGAAGAGTAAAAGTGAGAAAAAGTGAGATAAAGACAGTTTAACCAGTAAAGCAAAAGCTGCACACACAGGCAAAGCAAAACAAGGAATTCATTCACTACTTCCCATCGGCAGGCAGGTGTTCAGCCATCTTCAGGAAAGCAGGACTTCATCACGCATAGCAGTGACTTGGGAAGACAAACACCATCACTCCAAACATCCCCCCCTTCCTTCTTCTTTCCCCAGCTTTATATGCTGAACACGATGTCATATGGTATGGAATACCCCATTGGCCAGTTGGGTCAGCTGTCCTTGCTATGCTCCCTCCCAGCTCTTGTGCACCTGGTAGAGCATGGAAAGCTAAAAAGTCCTTGACTAGTGTAAACACTACTTACCAATACTAAAACATCAGTGTGTTATGAACATTATTCTCATACTGAATCCAAAACGTAACACTATACTAACTACTAGGAAGAAAATTAATTCTATCTCAGCCGAAACCAAGACACCACCTCCAACCTTCCCCATCCCACTTTCTGCATGTGTTTGCATTACTGAGGAGTAATTATAATGAAAAATATGAACTTCAGGTGAAAAGGAGATGGGACATGGCAGCTGAAAAAAAACCAGATACACCAGACAGCTCATCATCCTCGCTTTTCATCTGACCTCTCAGTAGCCATCAGACCAAATGAGTAGCAGGATAAGGTCAGCAGGTGAAAATAGACACAGCAGGAATTATTTCATTCATGGATCTTGAAGGTCAGACAACTTGAATAGAGTACTGTATAGATCTTTTTTTTTTTAATGGTTCATCAATATACATAGAAAATATGCATTCCTACATCCAAAAGATGAATTTATTTGCCAGTGTCCCATTTTAGGCACAACGAATGGATCAAATCTATTAGTCATTCTTTAACCAAGAGCATAAAAGTTATACAGAGATCTGTGTCTCTTTAGGAAAAGAAATTACGGAGGTATTTGCAGCACTTATCTTCAAGTACTTACACTACACATTATTCTTCCTAAACTCTCCCTATAATCAGCAGAAAGAAACACTCTTGCAGACAGGAAGTTTAAAGCATCTTACATTTCTGCGCTGAACTCCTTCCAGATCGCTTTCATGCTATTCAGTATGAATCTTATTCCAAAAACCTAATATCAGACAGTTATGTCATTGGACTAAATCAAGTAGGTGAATTAGTTTTCCTAATTACTTTCCTGAGTTTAAGCTTGCCTCAGGACAACAGACTAAAAGACCTATGAAAGTATGATTAGAAAGATGCTTTTTATTTAATTTTTAAGACCATCTGGAAGACTGGGCTCTGCAAAGACAGAGTATTCCTTTAACACGAATGGTTGGAATGAATATCCATTCACAAGATGAGTCTAAGCATTGCAAAACCATTCAACAGCATGACAAACAGGTCTCAGACATCTGAGAGAAACAGGACACTGATTGCATAACTTCAACAGGATGAAATCTGATTTTAAGATAGCATTTTTACCATGGAAAAGGTAGTCCAGAAGCTGGGCATATTCACCATTCACAAGACACTACAAAAGCAATCTATTGCAGAGTGTTAGAAAGCAGGCTTTCTGATCATTACCACTGGAAATCAAGCCTTTTTAATTGGGAAGTTGGAAAAAAGAAAAGGAGAGGGAGAAGGAGAGGCAGAAAGNGAAGGGAACTTAATATAAGAAATCAATACATCACCATACAACAATTAAAAATATTAATGGGCTACTTCCATTAGAAACAGGTTTTAGAAACAGGTTTTAAGATCAGAAACTGAGACGCAGAAAGGTCAACTGGCTTGCCCCAGACAACTCACAAAGCCTGTGCCACAGTCACTGCCAGAAAAATTAACTTCAATCTAATTCATCTACAAGGTCATCCTTCTCCTTAGAGGTCTAGATTTAGACTATGCATTTTGCATTTCAGTTAAGAATTCACATCTTGTAATACTACACAACTAAATAACTCTAACTCAGCCAAATTTAACAATTTCTTCTTCATTTTACATCACACTTCTTTAAGTTATAATCAGTCAAATCGGACTGTGCACTCACACTAAAACCCTCAAATAGTTCAAGAAAATGTTTACAGCTGACCATAAATCCCTGAAAATAGCAAGTTTTAATGGAAATGCTGACCAGCCTTTTATGCATAGTTCTAAATAATGAAAGATTCCTGACTGGCTCACTCTCTTATTGCCATCTAACCATTTTTATTCCATTCATTAATGGAACATCATATAACTTAACAGAAATTAACATATGTAAAGTATGTCATCCTAGAGGGATTTCTGGAACAAAGGAATATTTTTCTATAGTTGGCAGTTTTGGTAAGAGCTCGTTTTCTAATCTACAGTAGTTGTTAACTTCACAAAGAAATGAGCTCTCTTTCTTCAGGTTTTTAACCAAATACCCCATTCTTTGGCTTTGTGTCTTGGCCTTGTGGATGTCTTAAATACAAATAAAAACACAAGATCCCACCCTCCAAGTTTCTGATTGCTTTTTTTAATAACTCAGTCCCCGAGAGGCTCAACTTGTTATTGAAATTGTTTTCTTTAATGGGCATTTTGTGCTTTTCTCCTGGATTATTTTACTTACTTGGAGTGGTGAATGCATGCCAGTTCAAAAACCAAACACTGGGGCAAATGCTACAAACACATTGCCCAACATGTGGTCAGCATTTAGACAAGTATATAAAGAAGAGAATTATTCTGAGCACTGGGGAGAACACTCTTCATTCAGTGTTACAGCAGATAAATTATCTATCTCATAATTTAGATTATGCTGACAGTTTCATTATGTATTTCCAGTGCCCAAAGATACTAATAAGTGTTGTAGGTTTGTCCCAGTTCAGCATACAAACTAAATCCTGACTTCAGATGAATGCTGAACATACACAATGAAGGGCAGATGTGTTCTATAGGATCTTGGCACTGTCAGCTCTCCCAACATTTGAACTTTGAATTTATTTCAAAAGCCTGAAAGCTTATTTAGCTGACACTTGGGAGGGAGGGAGTGGGAGAGGATCTGATTCTCCTCTCACACATGTTTTAAGCCATTGCTGGATTGCTGATTTCATTAGAGTTACTTCTGATTTACATGGCTGTCAGTGACAGGATCCAGTCTATATAAAACTGAATTAGAAATCTAAGGAATATTCTGCCAGATTTCTGATGTTACACCCAGCAGGAGACTACTGAAGTTATAAGCTGGGAAAATAATTTGCTAAAGGAAGGCAAATCAAGAAACATTCTAAAGGGATGGTGAGTTCGTTAAGGATCAGCTTTGGGGTTGTGTTTGCATAATTTTTTTCAAGGGTAGTGCCTAAGTTGTCACAAAGCACTTTATCAAGTGTTGTACTGAATTCCAAATCTTTTAGAGTCTCATAATTTCTCAGTGGTCTGTTATCCTACCAAGTGCTGATACTAACTTTGTCTGCCTCAGTCAGTCTTCTGTAAATACATGCTGCAATTTCAATTTTCCATCTATCATCATGCCCTGAACAAATCATCATAATATGTTAAACAGTAATACATACTATTGAAATTAGTCCATCAGAGTTGAAGTTTCCAGGTTATTTCTTCTCTTTAGGATATTTACTTCATCCAGCTGTAGGCACTTGGCCATCTAGCAGCCTTAATTTCCCACTACAGGCAATGGAGTGTAGACTCCACTTAAGAATTATTCAAAAACGTAAGTAAGATTCCTTGTAAATAGCCTTCTGAAAGGATCTGTCTCTCTACATTAGCTGGATAGGTTCATTTGCCCACATAATTAGGCAGCTGAACTAGAATTGTCTGACTGTGCGTTGCCACCCTTAATCTGATATTACAAATTCTTGTTATGGGACTTCTAATTTCCTGCACAAATTCTTTCATTAAGTTGCTTGCAGTTGTTGGAGTCATGAGAGTATGTATTTCGTTTTCTTCAATTGCTCTTTGGAAGAAAGTACCTTCTTCATTGCATTCCCTTAAAGTCATAGTCTGATTTGCCATATTTACAGTAAAGTCAATGGATTTGTTGGCTGAGTAAAATCATAGAATCATAGAATAGTTTGGGTTGGAAGGGACCCTTAAAGGTCATCTAGTCCAACCCCCTTGCCGTGGGCAGGGACATCTTCAACTACATCAGGTTGCTCAGAGCCCTGTCAAACCTGACGTTGAATGTTTCCAGGGAAGGGGCATCTACCACCTCTCTGGGCAATCTCTGCCAGTGTTTCACCACCCTCATTGGAAAAAATTTCTTCTTTCTATCTAGTCTAAATCTACACTTTTTTGGTTTAAAACCATTCCCCCTTGTCCTGTCGCAACAGGCCCCGCTAAAAAGTCTGTCCCCATCTTTCTTATAAGCCACCTTTAAGTACTGGTAGGCCACAAAAAGGTTTCCCTGAAGCCTTCTTTTCTGCAGGCTCAATAACCCCAACTCTCTCTGTGTTTCCTCATATGAGAGGTGTTCCAGTCCCCTCATCATTTTTGTGGCCCTCCTCTGGACCTGCTCCAACAGGTCCATGTCTTTCTCGTGCTGAGGGTTCCAGAGCTGGACGCAGCACTGCAGGTGGGGTCTCACCAGAGCAGAGCAGAGAAGAGGGGCAGAATCACCTCCCTCGATCTGCTGGTCACGCTGCTTTTGGTGCAAACCAGGATATGGTTGGCCTTTGGGGCTGTGAACACACATTATCGGCTCATGTCCAGCTTTTCATTCACAGTACCCCCAAGTCCTTCTCGGTAGGGCTGCTCTCAATCCCTTTATCCCCCAACCTGTATTGATATCGGGGGTTACCCTGACACAGGTGCAGGACCTTGCACTTGGCCTTGTTGAACCTCATGAGGTT
Source organism: Pelecanoides urinatrix (assembly GCA_013400755.1). Taxonomy (NCBI): domain Eukaryota; kingdom Metazoa; phylum Chordata; class Aves; order Procellariiformes; family Procellariidae; genus Pelecanoides; species Pelecanoides urinatrix. Next base: position 26,227 of record VZTQ01016385.1, on the reverse strand, counting down.
CACACGGGCCCACTTCTTGATCTTGTCCAGGTCCCTCTGGATGGCATCCTGTCCCTCAGGTGTGTCAATCGCACCACTCAGCTTGGTGTCATCTGCAAACTTGCTGAAGGTGCACTCGATGCCAACTGTCTGTGTCATTGATGAAGATATTGATGAAGATATTAAACAGTACCGTTCCCAATATGGACCCCCGCAGGACACCAGTCATCACTGATATCCATCTGGACATTGAGCTGTTGACCACTACCCTCTGCAAGCATCCATCCAACCATTTCCTCACCCATGCATCCAATCCATACGTCTCCAGAAGGATGTTGTGGGGGACTGTGTCAAAGGCCAACTTTATCTTTCCAGTTTATCAACTTTATCTTTCCAGTTCCTAGGACATCTCACTTCAACCTGCATTAAAACATTAGGGATCACTGTGATTAACAGTATTCTTCATGCCCACTTGACATTGCTGGGAGAAGACTCACAGGTTCTGTTTCTGTGGGAAGAATTAGGAGACAACCAATAAGCCTGAGGAGTGGATGGGTATGTCAAGACCATTGACCTTCCAGGATTCATGACATCTCTATTACTACAGCATCTAGCTGAAGAGTGAAGACTGTGCCTATTACACCAAAGAGGAAGAAGAGTGAACTGAAATTATTTCTGTTTCGATGTGTCTTCTCTCTGTAAGTTGTCCAAAGCAGGGACATGCAATTCTGAACAGAATTTTATTATCATTCACCACTCTGTTTTTCAATTTAATTTTATTTTTATTAATGACAAGGTATCTGGTTCAACTCCACTGACATCCATGGAAAAGCTACAGGATTTCCAGGGAAGAAGGATCAAGACCATCAAAACTGGCATATCGTTCTTCACTTTCAATTTCATTCTCAACTGTGTCAATAACTTTGGCATTATTTAAATACAATGAACTTATTTAAGATACACAGGCAGATCCCTAAATAAGATGTGATTATTTTGAGCACATTCTGTAAAAGCTTCACACTAAAAGCATGAAAGAGTATCACCCACAGAAGAGCAATCACAGTTAGGCATTGTTAGATTGTACAATATTTTTTAAAAAAGATCAGTTTCTGGATCTTGTTGGGCCCACTAATATGCTGTACAACTTTCCACAGGTTTGAATCCTGAAGATAGCAGCTAAGGTTCTAGTCAGACTACCAAATTTTCATGTTACCCATCAGAAAACTCAAAGCACCACTGCATAAAATTGTTGATGCCTGGCAGCAACCTAAGTAGCAAGAACAGTGTCTCAAGTCCTGCTTTCTGTCTCATTTCGGAAAGCTAATCTCTTATTGTAATGTTGACCAAAAAATGTGAATACAAGTTTGAATTAGATTTAAGCACTCATTTAAAAACTCACCCTAGAAATAATTAATTAGGGAAAAAATCTCACTTTTACCCTTCTCCTTTTACAGAAGCCTAAAGGAAAAAAAGCCTGGAAAGGTCTCCAACAGGAAACAAATTCAGGTTGCTGTTGGTTCCTGTGTTCTCCCTTGCTGCAAAAAGAACAAAACCCAAGAATAAAACAACACCCTTTAGCCTAAAACCCCCAAAATCCCCAAAGAGGAGGTTCATGGTAGGTCTGTAGCTTTGCTCACCTGTCATATGGAGGTTATTGTTAGCAGGTAAGTTAGAGTTGCCTAAAAAAGAAAAGAGGATTGTTCTAATCAGTCTCATACTGGGAAGGAAATTACTGGGAAGCACCTCTGCTCCACTTTCCCCCTCCCACTTTGCTGATACAATTTCAGAAAAGCAAAGCTCTTACTTCATTGTGCAAAAATCAAAGGCCACTTTAAGAAAATTTAACTCCATTGCCCCATTGCTTTACATCTAATCTGGAGAAATAGACAAGAAAATTTCAAAAGAAACACATCTTCTGTAAACTGTGGTAACTGTTTTTATTGCCTATTGATCTGTCAAGGAAATAAGCACTCATATCAGTCTGGAAATGATTAAAAGATCACAATAGATTTTTTAACTTTGCACTTATTCATGCAAATTATTGCCAAACTTTTTTCATGAAAATTATATAATTTTAATTGAAAATCTTATTTCCATGTACATTTTCAAAAATAGTAAAAAATAAATATGAAATACAATACTGCCTATAGTAAGAGTTGATAAGTCATCTCCTCTCTTGCTTCTGCAATATTCTCTTTATATGTTCATCTGAATTTATATAAAATATACTAATATTGCAGTTCATATGGATTAAGTTTATCTGTAATTTGCATCAATAGAAGTCAGTACTATAAGTAGCTTACTACATAAAACACTGATTAAACTTCCTTTAAAATCAATGGGTAATACTATAAATCTGACAAGTAATACAGAAAATATTATAATGTATATAATAAATAATAAATGTAGGCCATTTACCGTTTATCATTTAAAATTGACCTTAAGAGAATAGCAAATAGATATGGATTTTGATTCTATCCAATTTAAATTCTAATTTAGATTCCAGATTAATATCAAAGCTGGAAAATTATCTTGTCCACATGGATTTTTACTATTTTATAATTCATAAATGTAATCATATCATTTTTGATGCACAGGACATCCAAGTCAGGGGAAAAAAAAATCCCCTTTTTCATATTTTTGCACGTTTCTACAATGTTTAAGTTTCAAAATTTGTTTTCAAAGACAATAGAGGAAATTGTGGAATATATAGTTTTATATGTAGGAAAAACTACTCTTAAAAAGAATTGATTTTGTACTTTATAAAGCTGTATGAAACTTTGGTGTGGAGCAGATTTATAAAGATGCTGCAAACATGAATCAATAACAATTATTTTATTTCTGTTTGGTAAATTGGAAGACAGGAAAAGTTTCTTCTTGTTTGAAAGGCAAGAAAATAAGATGAGTAAGCACCAAGTTGGGCAACTGCTAATAAACTGGAAAAGAGAAAACCACTTCTGATAGAAAAAAAATATTGTTCTTTGAAAATTTTTGAATTAATATGGTAGGAGGATAGAATATTTGTCAACCAGGATGTTAAATTTAAAGACAATTGTAACTGAGAAAATGCTAAAAGATGCGTTTTACCCTAGCAATACAGAGATGAAAGAAGTGTGAGTGTCATTTGTTTTACTTCACTACACATGAAAGTATGAGAAAAATAGTTTTTGCAGTCTTTTAATTGGAATCTCTTTTTTTTCCTCAGAAGATTTGTTGCTGACTAAATCTGACATGGATTCTGGTGATTTTAAACTTTTTTTATTATTATTTGTTCAACACATTCTACTTTCTACATGAAAGACCCATATCCAGACCTTACAGTCAACAGAACATGCAGGAAGCTCAGACTTTGGCCTGCCACTTATATACACTAAGATGCAAAAAGGATCTGCAACACTGCACTGAAAAGAAGTTTATCTGTACCACTGATCAATGTTACAACAAGGAGATGTGAGATATATCTTTACTGTTTTCTATGTTGAATAGACTGTGTTTGTCTAGTAGCTTTGTAGGCCACCTTCCATTCCTACTACTATAGCAAATCTAGCATGATATCTGATTATCACTTACTATTTACAGGAAATTTGAAAAATGGAGAATGAGTTTAGAAAAGACATTGGAAATCAGACTGAGTTCTGGTGGGAAAGCTACTCACTGTTATGCCATCTATAATATTAATCTTTTAAATAAAAAATTGGGAAGTTTCAAAAATACGTTGTCTTTAACATTACTATCCAAAACATGATGCATCAAACACATATGAAAAATATCTGACACCTATGTATCTTATGTATGGGAAGTCATATTTTTAGATTGAAAATGAATATGCTTTTCTTTGTGAAATATAGGCACACACATATGCTCAGAAATCCAAAACAATGGCTGACTTGCAAACCTGTATTTTGTAACTTTGTAAGCTCTGAGGAAGCTCTGTCAAGAACCAGCCTCCAGCATGATAAGCACTCTGAGGATAAGTAATTGAGACAGTCTCCCCCCAAAATAGACCACAACCTAGATGCCATATGAAACCGATGGGAGGCAGAGGCAGGTAAGTTTTCTACAATGTCATTAACAAGGTTTAGAGTATTAGTTTTTCAACCAATTGTTTAACCACTGCTAGATGGAGAAAATTTGCAGACAGAGTACAGAAAAACCTTAAGAAGACATTTTGTGCCTGAGGAAGGGACAGATAAGCAGGTAATTGTGGCTGCAACTGCTGATAGAGTGAAGACTGAACCTTGATAAATTAACAAATGTGATAGTGTGAGACTAAACGCTTAGGGCTTGAAAAAGAGAAAGGGGCTGAAGATGATGTGGTGGAGAAGGGACAGGCAGGGAGAGGCAGCAAACACAGATAGGGCATGGTTAGATCAATGAAGAAGAAGCTGATTCTAGCAACAGCACGTTGAACAGAAATTTGTCTCAATATTCTTTGTTACTCAAAATGTTTGCTGTGATAGATCCTACATTATGTGTATGTCACTGTTTTTAGGGCAAGCTGCTTGCATGGCTAGGAGTATCTCATACTGCTGGGTTTTATAAGGATTACTTGCTAACTTTTAAAGTTAAAGCTTCTGCATATTTTCCTTCTTTTTTTTTTTTTCACCCTTTCTTTTAAATTCCAGATTAGTCCACAGATTGAAAAAATCCAAGCCATCTATCTGTTCTGTAATCACTTCGTTCCCACCAAGTGGGAAACAATCTCCAGGTACTTTCCTGATGCTCTATTGTTAACACTGAGGTTAGGAAGTTGTTCTGCCCTTTTTAGAAGCTACCTTTGTGGGTGTAAATGTACCATGCAGAAAGAAATTGCAATTACTGTCTACTATTTCCTCTGTTATTTAGGATACCAACTATGGCACTTTATATGTGGATGTTGAATTTCTGTCCAAAATGTGCAGTAATATCAGTTTGCAGATTTTTATTTTCCTTGACACAAAATTGCTTAATCCTTGAGGGAAAAAAATCTTCAGTTTTAGATATTTTATTTCTTCTTAGATATTTCTCCTTGTGCACTGTATCATTCATCTGATAGGTTAGATTTTCTCAAAAGTGCTAAATGACATATAAAAAATCTGATGAATATACTACTAGAATACAAGTTTAGTAAGTTTATTTTCATACATCATATACAGTTTAAATTAGTAGTGAGTAAAGTTTACTAAATTAAGTATTATGAAAAATGAGTCATCAGCTCTGGATTACAATACACTGATTCTACAGACATCAGCTCATATCTCTTCTTTTCTTTTCTTTTCCTTTCTTTTTTCCCCCAGAAAAAGAAAAAGAAACTGTATTTTCAGCACAAACTGTTATGAGGAAAGAAAAAAAAAAAGAAAGAAAAAAAACAACTTGGAAAAAAATGATGTGAACAAGCATGTTTCATGGGCATCTGCCTAAATCCAAAACCAGAAGAAAGCTCATCAAAATGAGCTTTATCTAGTGCTTCTCACTGTGGCTTTTGCTAGCTTGCTGCTGGCAGAGGATGCCAAGTCATCCGCTGTTTGCAGGGCATTTGGGGAAATTGATTCCTAAACAAGGGTAATAAACCCCTGGAGAGGGGAGCTGGAAATTTGACCTGCCAAAACATTGTTGCACTGCCTTCTGGTCCAAGTGTGTAAGAAGCATCAAGTGCTCAGTGGCTTGTTCAGCAGCTCCCATCAACCTCTAAATCTGGGCCCTTCTTAGGACCCAACACTCTTTCCGTGTTTTTTCTCACGAGACAAGGGAGCCTGAGCACAAGCTGCCTATGAAGACTCTCTGCCTTTGCAACTGATTTTGTAATGAAGTATTCCAGGCTGTCCTGTCTGCCCAGCTTTGGTCACATGAGCCAACAATGTGCACTCGCAGCCCCAAAGGCCAACCATGCCCTGGGCTGCATCAAAAGAAGCGTGGCCAGCAGGTCGAGGGAGGTGATTCTGCCCCTCTTCTCTGCTCTGCTCTGGTGAGACCCCACCTGCAGTGCTGCATCCAGCTCTGGAGCCCTCAGCACAAGAAAGACTTGGACCTGTTGGAGTGGGTCCAGAGGAGGGCCACAAAAATGATGAGGGGACTGCAACACCTCTCCTGTGAGGACAGGCTGAGAGAGTTGGGGTTATTGAGCCTGCAGAAGAGAAGGCTTCAGGGAGACCTTATTGAGGCCTACCAGTACTTAAAGGTGGCTAATAAGAAAGATGGGGACAGACTTTTTAGCAGGACCTGTTGCGACAGGATGAGGGGGAATGGTTTTAAACAAAAAGTGTAGATTTAGACTAGATAGAAGGAAGGCATTTTTTCCAATGAGGGTGGTGAAACACTCTAACAGGTTGCCCAGAGAGGTGGTAAATGACCCATCCCTGGAAACATTCAAGGTCAGGTTGGACAGGGCTCTGAGCAACCTGATCTAGTTGAAGGTGTCCCTGCCCACGGCAAGGGGGTTGGATTAGATGACCTTTAAAGCTCCCTTCCAACCCAAACTATTCTATGATTCTATGATTCTGTGAAGCTGCATTCAGGATTTACCCCTTAGTGTACCACCTGAGCTGCTGCAGACTCCATCCCCCAAGGGCTGCTAGGAAATTTGGTATCTGGCTTGGGATTGGTGTCACACTTGCAAGTAATAGAGAGGAAATCAGTGAACATCTTAAGTGTTATACTCACCAGAAACTTGCCAACTATTCTGTTTGTCATCNTTTTCCTTCTTTTTTTTTTTTTCACCCTTTCTTTTAAATTCCAGATTAGTCCACAGATTGAAAAAATCCAAGCCATCTATCTGTTCTGTAATCACTTCGTTCCCACCAAGTGGGAAACAATCTCCAGGTACTTTCCTGATGCTCTATTGTTAACACTGAGGTTAGGAAGTTGTTCTGCCCTTTTTAGAAGCTACCTTTGTGGGTGTAAATGTACCATGCAGAAAGAAATTGCAATTACTGTCTACTATTTCCTCTGTTATTTAGGATACCAACTATGGCACTTTATATGTGGATGTTGAATTTCTGTCCAAAATGTGCAGTAATATCAGTTTGCAGATTTTTATTTTCCTTGACACAAAATTGCTTAATCCTTGAGGGAAAAAAATCTTCAGTTTTAGATATTTTATTTCTTCTTAGATATTTCTCCTTGTGCACTGTATCATTCATCTGATAGGTTAGATTTTCTCAAAAGTGCTAAATGACATATAAAAAATCTGATGAATATACTACTAGAATACAAGTTTAGTAAGTTTATTTTCATACATCATATACAGTTTAAATTAGTAGTGAGTAAAGTTTACTAAATTAAGTATTATGAAAAATGAGTCATCAGCTCTGGATTACAATACACTGATTCTACAGACATCAGCTCATATCTCTTCTTTTCTTTTCTTTTCCTTTCTTTTTTCCCCCAGAAAAAGAAAAAGAAACTATATTTTCAGCACAAACTGTTATGAGGAAAGAAAAAAAAAAAGAAAGAAAAAAAACAACTTGGAAAAAAATGATGTGAACAAGCATGTTTCATGGGCATCTGCCTAAATCCAAAACCAGAAGAAAGCTCATCAAAATGAGCTTTATCTAGTGCTTCTCACTGTGGCTTTTGCTAGCTTGCTGCTGGCAGAGGATGCCAAGTCATCCTCTGTTTGCAGGGCATTTGGGGAAATTGATTCCTAAACAAGGGTAATAAACCCCTGGAGAGGGGAGCTGGAAATTTGACCTGCCAAAACATTGTTGCACTGCCTTCTGGTCCAAGTGTGTAAGAAGCATCAAGTGCTCAGTGGCTTGTTCAGCAGCTCCCATCAACCTCTAAATCTGGGCCCTTCTTAGGACCCAACACTCTTTCCGTGTTTTTTCTCACGAGACAAGGGAGCCTGAGCACAAGCTGCCTATGAAGACTCTCTGCCTTTGCAACTGATTTTGTAATGAAGTATTCCAGGCTGTCCTGTCTGCCCAGCTTTGGTCACATGAGCCAACAATGTGCACTCGCAGCCCCAAAGGCCAACCATGCCCTGGGCTGCATCAAAAGAAGCGTGGCCAGCAGGTCGAGGGAGGTGATTCTGCCCCTCTTCTCTGCTCTGCTCTGGTGAGACCCCACCTGCAGTGCTGCATCCAGCTCTGGAGCCCTCAGCACAAGAAAGACTTGGACCTGTTGGAGTGGGTCCAGAGGAGGGCCACAAAAATGATGAGGGGACTGCAACACCTCTCCTGTGAGGACAGGCTGAGAGAGTTGGGGTTATTGAGCCTGCAGAAGAGAAGGCTTCAGGGAGACCTTATTGAGGCCTACCAGTACTTAAAGGTGGCTAATAAGAAAGATGGGGACAGACTTTTTAGCAGGACCTGTTGCGACAGGATGAGGAGGAATGGTTTTAAACAAAAAGTGTAGATTTAGACTAGATAGAAGAAAGGCATTTTTTCCAATGAGGGTGGTGAAACACTCTAACAGGTTGCCCAGAGAGGTGGTAAATGACCCATCCCTGGAAACATTCAAGATCAGGTTGGACAGGGCTCTGAGCAACCTGATCTAGTTGAAGGTGTCCCTGCCCAAGGCAAGGGGGTTGGATTAGATGACCTTTAAAGCTCCCTTCCAACCCAAACTATTCTATGATTCTATGATTCTGTGAAGCTGCATTCAGGATTTACCCCTTAGTGTACCACCTGAGCTGCTGCAGACTCCATCCCCCAAGGGCTGCTAGGAAATTTGGTATCTGGCTTGGGATTGGTGTCACACTTGCAAGTAATAGAGAGGAAATCAGTCAACATCTTAAGTGTTATACTCACCAGAAACTTGCCAACTATTCTGTTTGTCATCTTCTTTCTTATTTTTAAAACTATCACATGAAAACAGTATATACTAATTCCAGTTAATTTTTTTTTTCTTTTTCTTCCTTTTTAAAAAGAAAGCAATTCTGATTTCTTTTTATAATTCCTGGACACAGACTTAAAAAGCATAGCTTTTTTTTTTTTTTCTCAAAGTATGGGTATTATTCTGAATAAATCTATAGCAATTCCACTCAAAAATATCATCAAATGCCTTGTGGACTTTTTGCTTACTCTGTAGGAGTGGAGGCAGAGGGAGAAGTAGATTCTCAACATTCATTTTCAAAGAAATTACTTATATGTTGGTGTGAAACACTTTTTTAATTTTGCAAAATCTACTCCCTACCAAGGTCTATATTGAGGATGTTGCAGTTAAGAAAATCCAGTATTTTTAAAAGAAAAAAAAGGAAAAATAAAACCAAATAAACCCCCCAACCTTTAATAAAGCTGAATGCAAAAAAGTTGCAAAAGGCATAGCCATCCTCAAATTAGGATATATATGAATATGATTAAAATGATATTTTTTCCTTTATATTTGTACAGGACAGAAGGTGCAAGATGCCTGGCAGCAGCACATGGAGGCAGAAAGAGCCTTTCAGTACAGCTGCAAACTGCAAGTACAGGAGGGTGTGGGGAGAACAGCTGGAAGCTCAAGAAGAAACAGGGACACCATGAATCACACTTCCTTCCTAGGCTGCTTCTGGAGCAGCAGGGCTCTTTATTATGACTTTAGAGTAGGCTCCTACTCACCCGCTGCTTTTTTTCTAATACAATATCTCACAGTCTCAAGAACTCTCTGTGGGAAAACAGCCAAATCTGAAGAAAGAGAATATGAAGGAGGCATGAGAATTATCTTCAAATATGCAAAGAAAGGAACAGTCTCCATAGAGGTGGAGGCTAGGACAGAAAAAAAAACAAAAAAAAAAGGATTAAACTGCAGCAAAGACGACTTCCATCATATTCTCGGCAGAACTTTTTAACAGTGAGGACAGTGAATCTCAACAATGGATTACTTGAAAAGGGCTATATTCTGGCAAGCTCTAAGAGCCATTTAGACAAGCATCTGACAGTAATGACATGCATAGTGCTTATGCTGCTTTGGCACAAGAAGATGGACTATATGATCCTTCCAGATTCTTTCCAGCTCTATGAGTCTGTGTGCAAAACAATAGTCACAGTTAATCTGCATTTGCAGGTTTGTTCCTGCTAAAAATAAAGGCTAGAATAAGGTGAATCTGAAAATGTGGCTCTTAATCTATCTACCTGTGTGGTTCCTATTGGTGGGGTTTCTCTCCATGTCAAGTAGAGAGAACCCTTATTTGCAAGGTCTCATCCAGGTCACATAGAGGAAAATTATTAGAATTCAGTTTCTCTGCATTGCAGGATCCAGAGCTGATTCAACCCTGCTGACTGAATGTTCAACCCACGTTCCAGGAAGTCTAAGTATTTCATATCTGATGTTTGAACCTCTAACCAAATAAAATTTCAGCTGGGATATGTACCAGTGTGTGGTCAGATTTTATTGTGTTTCTGTTTGAAATTCACTCACAGGTTTGAGAAATTCCTACATTTTTACCAGCACAGAGCATCTGTTATGTTGATCTGTTTACCTCCTCTTTTGAAGAGCATGCAAATGACCAGGATTTCAGTGTTTTTCAAAATTATTTTATCCTCAACATGATTCCATTGAGATCCACAGATGTCTTAGATTTATTCCTACTTAGTATCTGATGCTCAATTATTAATTCACTAATGTCTGTAAAGTGCTTTGAAGATGAAAAACATTACATTGTAGAACTGCTAACTGATGCTTGGATGCTACTTTTATTGCTGCTGAAGCTGTTAGAAAATATGCTTGGAACACATCCCCAAAGGCACATGATGAGGAAAGGTCATCTAGGGCAGAAGTTTATGCAGAAAGGAGTAAATCAGACTGAAATTCTAGAACTGCGTTATTTTTTTAATGCAGAGTCCAAAAGTCATTAGAGTTATGAGACCAGATTTTTTTCTTTAAACAAAGTATAACTATTAAATAGATCAAAAGGGGAAAAAAAAAAAACAATACAAGGAATAATTTAAAACAATATGGTGAAAAGCATTTCCCACTAGCTTCTGGGAAGAGAGGGCACTGTGGTTTCTGTCCTTCACTCGAATTAATTTGTACATGGATGGGGAGCTGAGTTTGAATGTCAAAGCGCATTTAGATGGAACAGCCCTTTGGGCAGTTGTAGAGAATACAGAGAGGTCTGTGATGGCATTCAGGCTCTTTGACTATAGAGCAATACAGTTTGGGTTTTGCTGTAGCTCTGGTCTGCTTCTGTTCCAGGAAGATACCTTTTTAACCTATTATGGTCTTTTGGTGGGATGAAGCCAGAAGCCTAAGTAAACATCCAAGAAGATCTCAGCAAGTAGGGCTTTGCCTTCAGGCTCTGGTATCTAGCTGTTTGCTGTAAGATCAGAAATGCTTTTATGGTATCCTCTTTGGTTCCCCTCAGATCCACCCTCCAGCTGGATTTCATCTGAGAGTTGCTCTTTCCTCTGCCTGAGATATGTACAGAAAGAAGAAGAGGCTTGTATTGATTTTTCACACATCACCCTCCTACCCACACAAACACACAGTCCTGATCATCAGATACTTTGGGCGTTTTGCTACACTTCACACATATGTTGCTGCATTACAAAACACTGCTCTCTACTACAGGATTACAAATGTTGCTGACCTNCCAGGGAAGCGGTTGAGTCACCATCCCTGGAGGTATTTAAAAGACATGTAGATGAGGCGCTTAGGGCCATGGTTTAGTGGGCATGGTGGTGTTGGGTTGACGGTTGGACTCGATAATCTTAGAGGTCTTTTCCAACCTTAATGATTCTATGGTTCCATTATTCTATGATTCTATGATTCTATGATTCTATGATTCTAGTCTTCTGCCACTTCTGGAGAGCACTAGTTTTAAGAAAAGCTTGAAAGAACTGTTTGGCTCTGAGCAGAGACCAGTTGAAGTGATCAGATAGAGCTTTGACCCCGAGTGTCAGACTCCTTTATTTGAGCAAATTTTGAACAGCAGTCACTGCATGAGCTAAAACTCTATCCTGAGCAGACTTGAGCAGATAAAAACCCAATCAGAGCTCAAACAGTTTAGAAATGTGGAAGACAACTGGAGAGGTTTAAACCCAGCACTTCACTTTGTATCTGCAAGCAATGGAAACCAAAATGGATACCAAAAAACAAACAAACAGACATAAGTCAGGAGGAAACTTTATCTCTGGTGACAGTTTGTTCTGAAGCACTTGAGGTTTTTAATAGTTTCAGTCAACTCAGCCAGGCAAGGCTAACACTGAAGCTGTTGCAGGCATTTGAGAACTGCACTCCACATAAAAATAGAAAATATGAGTTACACAATTTTAAACAGAGGGTACTAGAAGAAGTTGAAAAAATAGAGAAGTAACTTCAGCCAAGCCTCAATTTTAGGGGGTGGAGTCCTTGATAAGAGGCAAAGCACTGAATGGGATCCGGAACAAAACACTCAGAGAGAGGCTATTGAAAGATCCAAAATTAACTGTGTGAAAAACAATTCAAATTTGGATAGCAAAAGAAGCCAATCAGTTCAAGCTAAAGCCCACAGACTGTTATTCAGATATGATGAATATCATAGGAAATTCAAAATACAAGAAATAAAGCAATCAAGGGAGGAAAGGCAGGAGGATTTCAATGCTGGGAGCCTCTAAAATACAGCTCATAAAGCAATATATGTAAACATGTACGCATTCACATGTAAACAGAAGAAATAAAGATAATGTTTGACATCTGAAGAAAGATGTAGAAAATGAAATAGATTTGCCAATATGTTTAAGAGCCCACAGAATATGTTCTACATGGGTAAATGAGTTTCTCCTTAAGAGCAAAAGATAATATTTGCCAAAGGAGAAGAACAGACTGTCAATGGGGGGGCGGGGGGAAGGATTGTCAGATGTGATGAACAAGACTACAAGAATCAGTGATCATAGAATCAGAGAATCATACAATAGTTTGGGTTGGAAGGGACCTTTAAAGGTCATCTAGTCTAACCCCCCCCCCCTGCAATGAGCAGGGGCAACTTCAACTAGATCACATTGCTCAGATGTCAACTCTAACTATCTTCCATAAAACAGGAACTGGTGAAGTCATGTATTAGCATGTGGGTGCCCAGAAAGCACAGAGAGAAAGGTCTACTGCAAGAGCAGCAGGAGCAGCAAGAGCAGCCTGCTTGGCAAGGGCAGGGGAGCTGGCAGCCAGGAGATACAGTGGGCAGTGAGGTGGCCAGGCAGTGCCCTTTCCTGCAGAGCAAGTCCATTGATGGTAATGACAGTCAGCCACAGTCCAGATCACACACATGTCTAGGTCAAGCCAAGGCGTCAAGTCAGGGTCAGAACCAGTGAGGGTCACGGCCAGGCACGGGCACCCCTGCAGTGTAGGGCAAAGACCAGGCGTGAGTGTCTGAGCTCAAATGCAGTTCCTGAGCAAAGTGGGAAGACTCCAGAAAGGCAGAGGTCATGCACCTCTGATCCCATATTACAGCCGCACCACGTGAGATCTTGCCTTGAGCACAGGCAACCAAACCCCTAGGAGGGGGGGATGGAGGCTGCAGAGCCTGTTGGTACACGTAGGGCCATGGCAGTAATTTGACATGTGTATATATTATATGGACTTTTTTTCTAAAAGAAGGGCAGCTGAGGGAAAATATCTCTTCCAAAAACATGCTCAAGTATCAGCCTAAGTCTAATGGACAAACATTACATGCTGCAATTTTCCTTCATCAATGAAATTTTCTTGATCCAGAGACATAACAGTGCTAGTGGTGGAAGCAACTGCTAGAGGATTTTCTAGAGCATTTCACAGCTGTCACATCCATGTGTGCTAGTTTTGGCTGGGATAGAGTTAATTTTCTTCATAGTAGCTTGTATGGGGCTGTGTTTTGGATTTGTGCTGAAAACAGTGTTGATAACACAGGGATGTTTCCATTACTGCTGAGCAGTGCTTACACAGAGTCAAGGCCTTTTCTGCTTCTCACACCACCCACCAGCGAGTAGGCTGGGGGTGCACAAGGAGCTGGAGGGGACACAGCCGGGACAGCTGACCCCAACTGACCAAAGGGATATTCCATACCATATGACATCGTGCTCAGCACATAAAGCTGGGGGAAGAAGAAGGAAGAGGGAGACGTTCGGAGTGATGGCGTTTGTCTTCCCAAGTCACGGTTGCAAGTGATGGAGCCCTGCTTTCCTGGAGATGGCTGAACACCTGCCTGCCGATGGGAAGTAGTGAATGAATTCCTAGTTTTGCTTTGATTGCACGCACAGCTTTTGCTTTACTGATTAAACTGTTTTTATCTCAACCCATGAGTTTTCTCACTTTTACTCTTCTGAGTCCCCAGGAGGGAGGGAGTGAGCAGCTGTGTGGGGCTTGGTTGCCCGGTGGGGTTAAACCACGACACCATGTCACACATCCTCAGCTCCATATATGCTCCATTGTCATATAACAAAAGACATGTGGCCTGCCGTGTGGAATCCATCACCCTATTACTATAGGTACAGCCACACAGAAACTATGGCGCAACAGTCACTCTCTGTATGATGCAGTCTACATGACTTGAACCTAAGTCTACGTGACTTGAGTAATAAGGGTTTTCCCAAAGTTGTATCCTATTCTCGCTCCCTGGAGCATGTGCTAGTCAGCACAGAATATAGGTCCAGCTTCACAAAAAATTTTCTTTACCCAAGGGAAGAACCAAAGGATCAATCACTCTGCGGTTATTTTATCCAACAGAAATAATATTTTCCCTTTACCTTGGGTTTTTTTTTCCCATTCCAAGACTTGTATGATGCCTGGCCAGCTTCTGGTGAACTGATAGTACTTGTCTGAAATGACGACTACTCAAATATCACTGGTATCTTTGGGATCATCTCTTGGCTCATGGAAAAAAAAAATCACTGGAGAAAAATAAATATTTGATTCTTTGCTCTCAAAGTGAAAATTCAGGAGCTGATACAGAAATGGGTTGATTTAGACTGAAGGTCAATTCAATCCAGAGCCCTGTCTCTGACAGTACCAATAGTTCCCCAGAGATAAAAGAGCAAGGACAGAAAAATCATGCTTGCCCAGTTAATACACTGCAGAGATATAAAAATCAGGCACTCACGCTTCAGTCATATTATTTCTAAGAAATCTGGTAGGCTACCTTCAGTGAACCAACCTGAAGCTGAACCTTGGAAAAAACAGGCTGTTCCAGAGTTTAATCATGTTCAAAGATAGATTATTAGTGGAAAGCCATCTGTTTGTGATATTACAGCTGGGGTGTCTGACTGATGAGATGCCAATGATCCCTCTGAATATTTTGCTTCATGCTACTACAAATTTGTATTTTTTTAGAGCAAAGATATAAAATCAAGTATTTTACCCCTTTGAAAGGTCCCATGGCAGTCAAAAGTGTGGTTTGCCCAGGGGCTGTTGCTGAAGCAGTTCCATTTTGCATAACATCTTTAAATAGTAATTGGAGCTGGGACTAAATCTGACCTTCCCCAGTCACACTCCAGAGTCCAAAGAATGAGGGCAGCTAAGTATTACTTGCAGGAAAATTTTGCTCTGAATTTTATACTTCAGGTCAGTCTTCTGTAGGAAAACCTGTAGGAATCTACTTCTTTGCTATGTAATCTGTCTGCAGTTACCTCATCCATTAGCCAAAAGCACTCGTAAGATTTTATAATGGTGCACTAGAACACTGAGCACTCCAGGGAGAAAATGAAGTTAATGTAACGGCAAATGACTTTCAAGATATTCTATTCTGTGCCTTTAAATTTCAGACTCTGGAAAAGAAAGCAAAAGAAAAAAGAAGCAGCACATGAAAGGAGGAGATCAGCCTGTGACTGGAAGTCCAGCTGTGTAAACAAGTTTAGTGACTTCTTTTATGTCTAATTGGTCTTATACACTGATCTTTCTGGTGCCAAAATCACACACTTCACATTAATTCTTCAGTAATATAGCATTATTTCTGGATGGAATTGGTATGAAATGTCAAACTGATATGTGTCACTTGCAATTTATTAACATTTCAAGTTTTTTCCAGTGAACATCAACAACTGTCTTTAGTTATATTACTTTAAAAGTTTGAAAAGGAAACAGGTTTATACCACTGAAAATGTGAATATAGGCACTAAAATTGTGCTAATAGTGCTATTCACTACATGAGACATAGAAGATACTCAGCTGGCATAAATTTTTTGGCCAAATTACATTAACTTCAGATATGCCAAGTCAGTTAATATGGTCAAATAATTGGCCTATAGACTGTAGAAGATATCCGTCTCACAAATGCAGAACAGGCTGTTGTCTTTCTTGATAGTTTAGGACCTTTGAGTAACAAGATATTCACATAATTATGTAGACTACTCTGGAGTAGATACTGGGGTATACACTGAAAAACTCCAGTGAGACAAAGAAACCACGTGTACAGGCAAATGAAAATCAATACTGATAAAAGCAAGGTGATGCACACTGGCCATAAAAATAAATTAATGGGGCAACAAGCAAGTGAACTGTCTATCCATCTGACATGGGTCAAAGCCACCCATATGTGAGAAATGGGCATCAAAGCAAAATCACAGTCTGTGTGCAGTTGTGATCAGAAAAACAAGTATTTTAGGTTACATGATATATGTGGCACAATGAAATACATAAAGAAGATTGTGTCAATAGAGTGATGTAATATTGCCTGCACAGTTAAAAGGGATTGATAACATTATATATAGCAATGAAAAATGTGTATGAGAAACAATAAACTTCTGTTCTTTAGTCATCCTATTTCTTCCACAGGATTATTACCTAAAATTAGAAAAGAGTAAGTTCAGAAAGAATCACTGAAGTACTTTTTTCTGCTACAGATCACTAAGTTGTGATTATATTGCCATATATGTATATGTGTGTGTGTATAAAACTTAGATATAACTTACATTAATAACAAGACTGATGACTGGTAAGACACTCATAACTAATAATCAAACTTGGCATTAACTGATAATAAACATAATTTCAAAACCAACCAACCAAACATAATTCATGGCTTAAGATAGCCTCTAATGTTTACAGATCTGTCATATGATAAATAGACTTTCTGCATTTAGTAAGTCCTTCGAAGCAGCCAGTAACTGTGAGAAATGGAATACTAGACTAAATTGGTCTCAGTTTGATTCAATTGTAAATTTATATTTTGCTAACAATATTTGTTTTCTACCAATAGATGACTAGACAACACCCTGAGTGACCTGCTGTAGTCATTCCTGTTTTGAGCAAGAGGGTTGGACTAGAGACCTCCAGAGAAGCCTTCCAACCTTAACAATTCTTTGATTCTATGATTCAATGAAAGAATACAAACGATTTTGTAGGACTGATATTGGAAGGAATATTTCTATTCTAAAAGGTATATGTGGTTGAATGTGTTAGGAAAAAATAATACCAGAAAACAAAGTTATATGTTGGGGTTTTTTTTCATTAATCCACTCATAACGGCATGTAAGGCAATTCCTCTAGTGTTGCTTTACTCTGAGAGACAAAATTTCTAGATTTAAATAAATTGTAACAGACATTCATTATAATTCTCATACTAGCAGCCTCAGAGATGACTACAACAGGAAAATACTTCTCTGCTTCAGTACTAACTTATATTCTCTCCATTTGCTACCCTTCACATAAAGCTTTTTGTTTTACTTCTGAGCTCTCAGCCATTTGTAGACATCAGTAACTTCACCCGTTCCTCACAAGAGCAGGGTTAAGGAGAGTGTAACAAGCCTGAGAACTCAGATCTGATAAGTAAGGCTGGCTTCACCCATTATTCAAAAGAAAATTGCTATGAAAAACAAAATGCAAGACAACAATAACTCTCAGAATACTGAAAAAAATGGTGCCGCTATTTAAAAAGTAACTTGTTTTAGAAGTGTCTAGCTATTGAGTATGTAAACACTGTTGTCAACATCAAACATCCACATTGTTCAGGTGTAGGTCAGGGCCTGTTTCTTTTCCCTTTAAAATGTAAAATATGTTTTGACTCCACACTCGAAGAAGCTGTTTTGTTCCAATTGTTAAAAAATCACAAAGAAACATGCAACAGTAAACAAAATAGGTGAACCATTTTGCAATAGTTTTGTGAAACACCGGGAGAATGATTTATTCAAAAGTTTTCTGTTTGGGTTATTCTCAAAGAATGTCCATAGCTCGGTAACTTTAGAGCTTAAGTATACATCATTAATATTAACAAGGCTTTTCCTTTAATTTATTGGGATAAAAGGATGTGTGTTTCCAGCCCACGCATTTTCACTAAAGCAGTTAAAAATTAGTACATCTGCAGCTATACTAGAACTTTAAACATGCCCAGGAACACTTTTATGCACAAAGTGGTCTGCTAAGGCTGATGTCCATCCTATCAAATCTTTTCAGCCACAAAACAAGATGGTCACATACAGATAATGTTGAGAAAACTGGACTGTGATTATTCCTGAAATGCTCCAAGGAATTGTTCAGGAAAGTGCAAGTCGGCAAAGACAATAATTTTTCCAGGGACTGATCTAACAACTGAAAAGTAGAGATGACTGAGGTCCAATGTCAAGGAGCCTTCTCTGGCATAGTTTCATTTAGCAGTTTAGATATAGTTTCAGTGTTTTGATTGATTGTTTTCATAGCAGAGTTGGTTCTTCTAAGAATATGCTTTGGCAGACCAAGTTAAACACCATCTTCCTTGACTGGTAGAAAAGGTTTTTACGTCCGCTCTCATTACTTGTCTTTGATTTCTGTATTGAAGTAGATTTGTTCAGTGGCTTGCAACCACTGAAACTAGATGCCCAATCTTAATGAAAAACCTGGAGAAATTAGACTGCAAGAAAATATTAGCAGTTAAGAAAGGAACATGGATGTGAACTTCACTGATTCATTGAGTTACAAGTGTTAACTAGGACGCAATTGAAGAACCTCTTTCTCCAAAGACTGCTATGCAAACAGAAGGAAAAGACCCATTTGCAATTTCACTTGGGGACCAACCTCTAGAGGGCAACACAATCATATGAAATGGCAATTCAATAGACAAGGGCACTATCAGAATCGCACACTAATCAACACAGTTCATCCTCCCTTTACATCCTAAACCTCTATTTATGCAAAACTTAATTTGAAAGACCTGTTCTACAGAGTGACACATGCAATGACCAGACACCACCTGTATGGTTACTGTGACCATATTGTACCTTCCATTGACACTCCATCATGGCCATAAAATACATGACCTTCCACTCTAAAACCACAACCTTTAAGCTTGAAATAAATACAAATCTCTATAAGCTCTCAAGCCTTTTATTCTCTGGGAACAAAACCACTCTTATGAAGAAGACTAGAATGTCACACTCAGACCTCCAAGCTGTGAGCCTACAGTGGTTCCAGACTGCTAACCTTCAATCCATTTTTTCAAAGCATTCCTAAACCCCCTCTCTCTGTGTGAGTCAGTATGATAATTTTTAAACACACACATATGTGTAAATTAAATTAAAATATTCCTATAGTTGTTCTCTAAGTATCCCAGTGCCTTTTACCTAGTACATCTCCACCTTTCTTAGATGACAGTCTCTTCATGAAAAGGTCATCTGCATTTTATCTTGGAAAGGTAAAACATGTAGAACATATTCTCTGTGCTTCACTTGTAAATAATGCAAGTCCTATTAAGGAAAACAAGGACTAGTCCTCAAAGTTCTTTGCTAAATAGATTATTAATACTACAGGTACTGTGTTAGCAATAATATAAGAGCAGAAATGGCATAATGATTATTTCTTTTAGAGCACTCTGAAAAGCATTCAATCATTAGCTCCTGCAGCCATTCACTGTGGACTCCAAATACTTTCATTTTCAAATGTCAATTTCTGCTGTTAAATTAAATGAAAATGTGGATCAGTGTGATACATCATCATCTAAAGTAACTCCTGAGGAAATCACTAGAGTAATGCCATTAGCGTTGCCTGCCATTTTCTAAAATGTTTCCGTGTAAAAAAGCAGGCTGTGTGGTTTGTTTCAGATGGCTGCCTGCTGCAATCTTTCTTCGGCCAAAGCTGCAAACACCCAGCCTAACTTTCACCTGGGGCAGGTTTTCAAGACAGTACTTGGAACTGATGAGAGGATGAAACGTGGCTTGGGCCTGCACATAAGGCAAAGAATAGGTCCAGTTGTAATCCCCGCTGTAATGGGCTTCGATAGCTCCGTTTGCCTGTCTTCTTGAGAAAGACTTAGTTAATTGATGTTTGTACAGCTGTATTGGGTGTCCATGGCAAGGTGTTGGTGGTGGGGAACTGCAGGGATGGCCTCTGTGGAAAGAGGCCAGGGTCTGCCTTGTACCAGACACAGCCGGATCCATCCGGTTCCACCCAGCTCCAATGGAACCGTTGCAGAAGACAACTGAGCCCGTCAGACAAGATGGTGGTGCCTCTGGGAAAATGGATTTCAGAAAGGGCAAAAATGCTTCATGGCAGTGTAAGGAGTAAGGAAAAAAGTGTGAGAAACAACTCTGCAGACACCAAGGTCAATGAAGAAGGAGGGGGAGGAGGTGCTCCAGGTGCCGGAGCAGAGATTCCCCTGCAGCCCATGATGAAGACCATGGGGAGGCAGACTGTCCCCCTGCAGCCCAGGGAGGTCCACGGTGGAGCAGATGGCCAACTGCAGCCCATGGAGGACCCCATACTGGAGCAGGGGGACATTCCCTGAAGGAACTGCAGCCCATGGAGACACCATATTGGAGTAGGGAAAAAGTGTGAGGAGGAAGGAGCAGCAGAGAAGGACTCATGCACTGAACAAAATGCTCCCATTTCCCATCCCCCTGTACAGCTCAGGGTGGGAGGGAGATGATAGAGGAGTCATGAATGAAAGAGTGAAGTTGAGCCTGGGAAGAAGTGGGGTGGGGGATCGGGGGAAGGTGTTGTTTTAGTTTGTCTTTCCCCCCCCCCATTCTAATCTATTTTAATCGACAATAAATTAAATTAATTTTCCCCAAGTCGAGTCTGTTTTGCCCATGATGGTAAATGGTAAGTGACCTCTCTGTCTTTATCTCAACCCATGAGCCTTTGGATCTTATTTTCTCCCCTCATACTCCTGAGATAGGGGAGTGAGAGAATGGCTGGGTGGGTGTCTGGCAGCCAGCCAATGTCAACCCCCCACAAAAGCATTGAGAATAACCATGATTTTTCTATGGAAGATCAATATAATTTTACTATATAATACTTTTGCTGTACAGGAAGAGCCATGAACTAGAGGGCTCAGAGAGAAAACTCTGAAAGGTTGCTCTCCTGGCCACTCCTCTGAATTCTCCAGTCAAGTTTGGTTAGGTCTATCTCACAAAAAGGTGTGGTTTGAGCCCAAAACTCATGTATGTTTTGAGGACATGGAATATATGAATGAAGATTTCCAATCTCTCCCTCTCCCTCTCCTTATTCATATTTTGTTAAGCCCATAATGCAGTCAGGTGGAGCTGCTAGACACTCCCTCCTTTTCAGTTTATCCTGGAACTATCTTGAAGAGAGGCAACTGGATACAGAACAGTTTTGCAACTGGTGCAATATTAAATCTTCTAAATATCACCCATGATATCAGAAGGGAAAACCCACAAGTCTTACATAATTCTTTCTGCTGAATTGAGAATTTCACATACTTGGTATCTAGCATGGACTTTGCAAAGGGTCCTGAGCTCCCCATATCATAGGATTGTAACTGCAACCTGAGTAGAACATCTCATGCACATCTTGCAGCTGAAGATCAATTACAGGTTTGCTTTAAAACCACTTCAAGTACTTCTAATCTACATCAGTATCATCTGGCTGGAAATTAACCTAAGAAAGCAATGAGAGATTTTCTCCTGTTTGCATATATGACCAAATAGACACCATCTCTCAGGAATGCATCTGTAGAAATTCTCCCACTGAACTTCACAATCTCAACACAACCTCACTCTCACATTGAAGCCTTTGGTCTCCAGTGTCTCCAAGATAAGTTGCAACTTCAGGTTGGAGAAATTAATTCATCCTGTACCAAATGCCAAGCACTGTTACAGGAGGTCTCCTCTACTCTTATCAATGAGGTGGGGCACTTCCAGGATGTGTGCAGCAATTTGCAGATCAAGTTTTACAGAAACCTCTCCAGGGACTTAACAAGTAAATGGCAAGTAAAACAGGTGTGAAATTCAACCCAGTAGAGGGCAATAGACCCCAGTGTACATTAACCGCACAGTGGCCCTCGGTAAAACAGCTGTCTTCGACCTGAATCTTTTGGTCTGCAGATAGAGGATAAGTAGATGGGGATGGAAAAGGAGAAGGAGAAGTCTTAGAATTCTGATAATGTCATTGATAAATCTTCCTGGCCCTAAGGAGAAAGCTGTTCTGATTTTCTTAGTCTGATAACCTTTGTTCTTCTCCATACTAACAAAATTGGTTTCAAACGAAATCATCATGTGGCATCAGATAATTTTTAATTTGGTTATAAATACCGGTATTGAATTGCATCACCTATAAATTGACCAGTGACAGGAATTAAAAGAAACATCTTTTGGTTGAGAAAAAAGCTTCACCACTGTAAAAGTATGAGGCTATGTTGGGATGCTTTAGTTTAGAAAATAGTAAAGGTTTTTTGCATTTTTTTTAAATGCCATTGTAGTAGACATGGGAATATGTATTTCATTCTAAAACACGAGTGTAAAGGTAAACACGAGTGTAAAGGTGGCCTTCAGGGAATATAAACACAAGATCCTTTCAATGTACTTTTCATTTAATAGTATAGAAATAGAGGAGAAAAAAACAATTTAAGGGACAATATTTATTTGAAAGCCATGACAGAACACAGTGGAAAGGTCAGCAAACAGTCCTAGGACTTGTTTGAAAGATAGGGTCTTTTGAGTAACTTTGAAAAAATGCTGATATTGGTCGCATCTACTCTAATGCCAAAGACTGGACTGTAACTGTCAGTAAAGTGACAGTTGTGTTAAATGTGACAGATCCCTCCCCCATCCACCTTAGAACTGCAGAACTACTGAGCTGACACTTGGTGCTTTGAAAGAGTTATACATCCAGCAAAACCCAAGGAAAGGACTCTGAAAGAAAGTCAATTGTCAGCAGAACAAGGAAAACGAAGGCTAAATAACAGAAATAGAAGTGAAAGCTTTTAAGCAGGGGAAAAAGATCACAGGAGAAGGTGTCAGGGATAATGTCATTAGCAGTGACAAATGGAAATCATTGATTAAGAAAATAGTGAAAGCAGGGGAGGAAAAAAAATGTCTTTGAGCTTTTATTCAGTGGTTTCAAATCTTTCAAAGATTCCTACAACCATTGCTTTCAAATGTAGAAACTACATTAGGCATAATAAAAGCACTGATCAAATCCTTGTCAGCCTATATAATGAGTTAGATCTTCCAGGAGAATTGCCTGCCTATTGTGATACAAGCCTAATATCTGAATATCAATGATTTACTGGTTATTGTTTTGGTTAGATTACAAGACTTGGAAAATGTCATTAGAAGTTGCTGTGGAGGCAGAAAGTATTTTATATACATGTGCAGATCAAAGTGTCTGCCTAGACTAGCGTTCTGTATCCAGACTTAGTCAACAGCATCTTATATTTTAGAAGAGGATGAACTTATCCCTGATCCATTTTCTGGGAAGTCTACAACATTCCAGTCACTCCAGTATTATTCTTTTTCCCTCTGAGTCCCTTAAATTCTATAGCGGAAAGAGCTATACTGAAATGAATTGAAGTTTTGCCTTTGACTTCAACAGGGCCAAGATTTTTCCCTGGTTCTTTGACAATGCTCAAATGCTTTTTAAATTGATTGCAATTTTAAAAGCTGAATCCTAGACCTCATTTCTGCCACTCACACTTACATCCTCAAGTAATCCTCTTGTCCTGAATTCATCCTTACTTCTGGATTTCCCAGTGCATCCCTCTCCTGTGTGCCCGGCTTTTAGAGTTGAAGTACTGCAGAAAATTTACTGTCTTTATATATTTCTATCTGTCAGAACTGAACATGCTGTAGGTACTAAGCAAATATTAGGCAAAGAATAACTGCGATAATAAGATAGCCAATTTTGTAATGAAGCACACTGAGATGCTAGCTGGAATAACTTGCCACAAAAATTCTAAGAAATGTTGAAATTGCTGATAAATAGACTAAATAGATTTCTGAGAAACGAATCAATGACAGCTATTTTGAAAAGAGAGGGAAAATTACCCATAATTAGAGTGATGCAGTCAGTAAACCATTAAAAGTCATTAACCATTTATAGTTAGTGTCCTAGGGAAATATAATGAACTATGTGAATGGCAGCTACTCTTTTTTTTTCTTTTTCTTTCTTTTTTTTTTTTTTTAATGCACAGAGGAGTTTCACACGTACTCACAACAGACTTAACATCCCCAGAAAAATATAAGATCGAGATTTTCAACTAAAAGCACAGTTAGACAACTTCCAGCTAAGCCAGGGTGATGTCATTTATCTTTTTTCAAAATAACTAAGAAAACAATCAAATGTCTTAAATGAGAAGGTGACTGTAGACAGTCTTTGCTACTTTCATCCACTAATGAAGTGAATAGTAGCAACATTTGACATTTCTATTGCATCTTTTATCCCAAAACACCTTAATCAGTTTCATATCCATTTAGACACATCTTTTATTTCTTACATAGGACTTAAATCACAGAAACAATAGGGCAACACACAGCAAAAAATCATTGTATTTTTAAGTTCAAAAGTGAAGGATTTTTTTTTTTTTTTAATCAGTTGAGACTATGTGGCAAGATGTTCAAGAGATTAAAAAGACACTCTAGCTACAGTTTACACTTGTAACAGTCATGGTAGAACATTTTTTTTTAAATGGATTGAAGTATTTGGGACATTACGATCCTTTCCTACCCAGGTGAAGATGAGGTAAGTCCTACAAAAGCAGATCAAAGTTATGAAGCCTGTTTGACCCAATCTTTGGTATATGAGACAGACATACAAGATGAATTAGGGCACATATCATATGTATTTTTTTTCTTGAATATTCATCTGACTCCGATAATCGTATTTGCCACCTGGGAAATACTCTGTATGATACTCTGTATGATGGTTAGATGAAAGTCAGCTGATGGAACTGGAAGATGAAACCAGAGCTCACTGCTCAGGCTGATCTGCCCAAGATGGCAGTACTGAAACGCTGCAAGTAAAGAAGGCCAAGCTGAATAATTTAAAACATTGACCAAAAAAGCCAGGCAGTTATATATAAGTTTAATCATGTTACTGTTTTACATAATTTCAGGTTAAACTAAAATACGCTTAAAAGTTTTGGAGAACTGTAAAACTTAGTGACAAGTGATATATTATTAATGCTTGCATAGGTAATTTTGAGTGCTTTTATTAACATCTAAGTCTGTTAGATAACAAAGCTATGATGGAAAAAAAATTGCCTAAAGCAAGGTTATTTAGGTTGGAAGATCGCTCTATTCAGTCTTAGGTAATCTTCAAATATTAGAGACACCAAACTTGGAGAGTATTGTTAATATCCTGCAGGGAGGGGGGAGAAATAATAAAAAGGAAAATTTCTTTTTCAGTGGAATAGTACGGAAACAAGATACAGGATAAAGAAGTTGAGAACACTTATTCAGATTTAGAGAATGATAATGTTCCTCTGGCAGATGTTAAAGTGAATATGCCTGAATGAATTCATGTATATGAATGAACAAGTGCATATACACATAGGCACTCATCTACCCCTTACCTCTGAATTCAGTGTTTAGTTCAAAAAGCTTGCCTGGATTAAATCTAAAGTAATGGAACATCATAAGAAAAGCAAGCTCTTTCTGCTGATCTAAGTAATTTCATATAGCTTTATATCTTCATGTCACAGTATCCATTTCACTTACAGTACAAGAAAATAAGATGCTTTTATAACTATATACTAATATAATAATAAGTTCAAGCAGTATTCTCACAATGAATGTTCAGATCCTGTCTTTTTGAAGGTAGGAGTACATGAGTAGGGCTGGGAAATTACTAGTTCCACCTACAAACTAACAAGAGGGAAGGTATGCAAATAAAGGAGAAACCAGTCGGAAAATTGAAAATTCCAGAGGGAACTACAAGGTAAAACGAAGAAAGGGAGGAGTGTTAATTTGTCTGCTTTTTGGAAAAGGCTCATGGCCCAGAAAACAACTTCTCTTTGGCCATTATTGGTAGACCTCCTTCCCTTGTGCTGTGCTCTGGCCAGGCTTTATGAATTAAAGTGGGTTGGGAATAATTAATACTTAAAACAAGAAATGTCTAAGGAAACCCATAAGCTACAGGAAATTTCCTGCTTCACTAAATGACACCAGTTCTTCGGGTTAATAAAATAAGTATAGCCTGTGACTCTAGCAGGTATGCAGACAATGGAAGCAGGAAGGTGTGCTGGTTTTGGCTGAGA
>VZTQ01016382.1:0-15170 GCA_013400755.1 Pelecanoides urinatrix | reverse complement strand
AAAAAAATTAAAATAAAAAAATAGAACATCAGTAGAGCTTAGGAGCCTCAAGAATTACGTGACTCTCATATCTCACAATTTTGGAGCAAACTGTTTAAATCTGTCTAATTCCAGTACTTTCTATTGCTCCTTGTTTGGGCTACGTTCTGAACACTGGTATTTTCTCTCTAAGAACTAGGAGAAACTGACAGTTCCTAAAGAAACCAGAACTGGATAGATGTTTTGGTAAGGACTGAAGATGGGATCTTGATATCTAAAGCTGTTCTTCACACTGAAAACAGGGAGAGCTGTCTTAATTAAAACAGGAACGAATTACCTACTTCTGTGTGTTTTCTCTTACAAAACTGTTTTTACTTTACAATAGGGGCAGAGTACCCCTGGGGACAGAATGAAGCAAAACCATATGGGGAATTGTATAATTCCTTTCCTCTCATAGTTGTTTCACAGCAAAATAGACTTATTTTTAGTCCTTTTAATTTTCTCTTGTAACTCCTTTGTTCGGTTTCCTTAATTATTTCCTGTTGCTGTTAATACAGCTGTTCATTTTCTATCTTTAGTGTTGTTGCCATCTTCCCTGACATGTGGTGTGCATGACTGAGTATATCTCTGAAGTTAACTGGTTAATTTGATTTACTGTTTAGTGAAAAAATAAAACTAGGTATTTGAAGATGCTGACCCAGGATATGATCTAAACACAAGAAACTTCAACCTTCTTCCAGAAAATAGATCATTCCAAAAGAACTGATTTTACAACATTTTTATTGAAAATAGCAATTGCAGCAAGTAAATTAGAAATACAAGTATTATATGAAGGAAATACTTAGCTGGTGCAGTTTTTATGAACATCACAGAAAGGTCTGCAGAAGTGTATTAGCATTTTCTGTAAACATTTTCTACTTTGGCCAAGAAGCAATCTTTTTTCCTCTATATTTGTACAATCTTTAACATAATGAGGTCCTGGACAATGTTTTGTGCTTTCATCAGTCAGAGAACAGGTAGTGTAGAAAGGTGAGGCTGAAGTTTTCTGTGCTCTGAGCCTCATCTGATGAATGTTCTAGGTCCACAGAAGCTGGCACTGCCACTAGAATAAGCAGCACTATGTTATGGTGGGAGATGAAGGGAAAGTGACCCTTTTTTTTTTCTATGGCAGTGTTATTTTATGTTGGTTTTAAGTATTTGTCGGGTGATAATCTGAAGCAGTGTGGATCTGGGGGTATTCCCGCTGATGACAATTACAGCGCTTCTGACCTGTGTGATGATCCAAAGCTTGTACATCTATTGCAGTAAAAATTTGTGTGGTGTCTCCAGCTGGGGAGATAGGCGGGGTGAGCTAAACTTGCTTGACAAAGCAAGGAAACTTGTGCAAAATCTAAGCTATGTGATGATGAGGTTACAAAAGGTTAATAGTAAGATATGGTCAAAATCAGTCATGAGAGGTATCAGTGTGGCAGGTAGTTTCCTCCTATGCCTGCCTGTTGTATTTTCAGTAACTGACAGCTTCACTTCAGTGAAATAGAGTAGTTGTGTTTCTGTACAATGTGGAATTTCACACAACTGAGTTGATAACAAATATACAGCACTGAAATTACTCTCTCCATTAGAAAAGAAGGTTGTGGTAAGTTAACTGACCTCTAAATAGACGACTGTTTATCAATAAGCACTGCTGACATTTGAAGACTATACTTTTCCAGTCCAAACTGCTAGAAAAAAAGAGTCTAGAGGCTTTATAATGCTACTGTTGGGACTGCCATGCTGTGTTCCTAAAACCATAACTAGTATTGCTGCTCATCTGTTTTGCTAGTGGCTTTTGTGCTCTAAGAGTAGCTATTATCAGGATGCTGAAGGCATTCCCTGTTTGAAAATAGGATTATGAGACCTGTATTTTTGCTACAGATAGTTTCTGTCCAAGTAGTATAGGTTAGAGTGTGGTGGGTTTGGTGTTTTGTTTTTTAAGATTTATGAACTTATGTAAACAAGTAATTTGGTTTAGTCCACATGTAAAAAATATTTTGGTAGGAGCAAAAGAATATTTCCTTTCCCTGTTGAAAGCTACATCACAATGAAAACAGGCTGTATGTGTGGAGTAGAGATTTACCTCAGATTGGGATGTGGTGCGTCAGATAGATGCAGTTGCCATGTCTAAATAAATACCTGGCTTATTTCATTATTTCTGTTTGAATCAGTCTTCTGTGAGATGGAAACTGAAATTCAAATAATGTTCTCAGTATGAGCTTTATGATAAGCTCATAATGTTGGGTCCTGTGCCATGTGTTTTATTTTGAATTTTTTTCCCTATGGCTAGTAGAAGTAGCTACAAAATCATTCGTCATTCTCCATAAAGATATCACTAGTAGTTCTATGATTTGATGTAGGAAAATTCAGGATTCCTGTGAAAGGTGCAGCTATTTTTAAAAATCACTCTTAATTTCAGAGTTTATAATTTACTTGGACTGTTGCATCAGGTGCTCTGCACTGCACGACCAGGGAGTTAGGAAAATTACTTGCAGGCTGCTTTTGCCAAGGCATACACTTACCATGTCTCTGCCTTCCAGAATATATCCAGCTCCCAGATCTTGGGTGATGGATATCATGGATATGAGGCCCAGACTGAGACAGGTGAGAAGAAGAACTCAATGGAGGAGGAAATTAGGGTCCAGAGCTGTCTCACATGAGAAGTTGAGTGGAGACAGGTTGGCAAAAGTACCCGGTGCCAGGTGTGAGCTGACTAGGAGAAGGGAATAAATAGGTCCTGGAGCTAAGTTAGGAAAATGGAAAACAGTTTTAAAGCCCAAGTGAAAGGAGTCGACAAAGGAAAGTGAAAAGGCAAGAGAGGTCTACAGTTATGTAAAATAAGAAGGGTATNATTTCCCAATTTTCACTTCAGTTCCCAGTTTTCACTTGGGAATTTAAGAGGCTGGAATAGTGCAGCAGCAAGTCAACATTTATATTAAATGATGAAAGGTAGGTAACTAACCAAAATCCTTTTTCATAACAAGAAGGAATTTTGATGTTCTTGGAGGAAACTAATGGAGTCTCTGATCTCAGGACTGATACAAACTGTTAGGGTTGCTACTGCAGAGCACAGGAGGGAGATAAGTTGAGGATGGGGTGGAATTTCCATAGCTCGTGCTTTCAATCAGTAATGTTTGTGTGCTGATGATCCACAGTAGACTCTCTCTCTTTTTATTAAGTTACTGTGACAGTGCAAGGCATCGCTCTGGCGGAAGTCAGTTTGAATGAGACCAGCACTGACTCTGGGACTTACAAGACTAGGGCATGTATCATCATTCTTTTGCATCAAAGCAGTAGGTGATAGAATTCATACTTGCTTCATTCTCCATACTTACTCCAAAGTAAATGAGAAAATGTGATGCTTCAAACAGCTGCAAAATAGCACATGTAATAAAATGATTTTTAAGGGAACTCACTGACTCTGCCAGCTGGGAGACAATGCTACAGGTACAGTCTAATTAAATCTCTGTCATACAAGTCCTAGTAGGTAGTACAAGATATTATAGGGCAAATATAATGCCTGTGAAGTATAGTGAACTGAAAAAGGTCTGCTTTTATATTGGAGGTGCTATAACCCTGTCTAATTAGTCCTTTTTTATCTTTAATTTTAGGCTGTGCTAAATTCAAACCCTGAATATGCACGTCCTATCTCCTGTTATTCATTGCTCTATTGAGTTATATACTCTTATATCCTTTGCCCCCCCCCCCTTTTTTTTTTTTTAACGTGTGCTTCCATTTCCTGGGCTGTCAGTGTGAATGAGTCACTTTTACAGTCATTACAATGTTGCTTTATGCCATTTTCTAAAACTGTATGGTTTTGGTTACTACTGGAAATGCTAGCTTTTGTTTTGCCTTTTCCAGTTAGCTAGTTAGAGATGAATACTGTGCTGAAGAAATGTTTGCCTTTTGTGTGTGTGTGTGTGTCTGAGTTCGCATGGAGAACACACCGAGTTTTATACTTTTCTGTCTTTAGCAAAAAAAGTCTTGAGAGTTTTCACATATTTCTGTGTTTGGGTGGCAGGATAAAAAAAGCCTGGTTATAAGACCAGGTAATAAGGATCTATTACTGGGAACTTCCTTGATTGCTTGTGGTCTGCTTTGTCTACCTATATTCCAGCTTGAGGGAAGCTAATGGCATTATTCACAACTGAAGGCATTTAATTAAACCAGTAAATAAATCAGTGTCAGTTATTATCCATAGACCTTTGATCCCCTTTGTCAAGTAACTTAGATGTTGTCTGTTTTAGATATAAAAATGTCTCATTCAAAAGGTAGTTAGTTTGGGAGCAGTAGAGTGCCAGTTCCTAAGGAAATGTCTTAGGAATTTATGCAAATTGCATTAATGACACTTTGATATAGAGAAAAGCCAGTACTAATGTTGGACTGATTCCTGGCTGTCCTAAATTGGAACTCTTCAGGAGTAAGGGGCTATATTTACTCCCAGAGATTTACAGAATTTGGCCTAGATAATCAAACTGTTTAACATGAATTATTTAAACTCAAAATATTTCCTGTCTTTCCTATGACGACAGTCCTTCACAAATGTGTGCATTTGATATTTTGCTGAGCCAAATGTCATAGATTAAGTATTTTGAATTGTGCTTTCCATATAAATACAATAAAAATAAACAGAATGCATTAAAAAAGGAAATAAAATCAATATCGTAAGAGGCTTACAGTTTTAAAGTTCTGTTACTGGGCAGCTGAACATTAAATCAGAAAACTTGGACTTTTCTAGAGGGTTTGGGTTTTTTAATTGAAAAAACAGTGCCAAGTTCACTTTGATCTTGGATTTCACTCTTCCTTTAGGAATTATAAGAAATAACTAAGCTACAGAAGGATTTAAACATTTCAGTACTAAAACCTTCACCCCCTTCATCCCACCTCCACCCATACCTGACACAACGTTCTGGGAATGTGTGACCTTGGGGGAAGGTTAGCAAGAAGATAAGGGAGATTATGTTTGGTCAATAGACCTTGCAGATATGCAGTTATACAGCCTAAATTTTCCCTCTTGGGAAATTGCCCAAGCATCAGGAAGTCCTACTTCGCAAGATACACTTTTCAGGGAAATGTAGGAGTTGAGTGGAAGAGTAGAAATACTATACCCTGGTAAGATTTTCTGTTCTCTGTACAAATGCACTAATTTATCTGCATAATCACACAGTGACAATTATATACAATAGCTCACGATATACAAAATTCTATTTTAAAGAGTAATCTTCAAATTAAAAATAGAAACTTATTAAGATTTCCATTTCTGGCTGATTGTTTCCTATTTTTTCTTCTATTTGGGAGCAGGCTTTTGGGAATATTGGATAACTAAGTAAAAATGGATCACTAAATCTCGCAATCTAAATCTGTACTCTGTGAGTTCCTGGAAGAAAGGACCAAGGCCTCAGCTTGAGTGATCCAAAAGCAAATTCAAATAGAATTTTTCTGAACTAGTGAGAGTTTTGCCATCATGTTTGGAAAAACTCAAATATAGAAAATGAGAGCCCAGGGGCAAACTTGGAATTGATCCATGGGCAACTGAGGTCGGGGATAATTTGCAAGTTCCTTTATGAAGGGTCGCGACTGTGCCAATGATTATGAATTAAAACTTCTAAGGAAAACAAACTACTTGGAGAATTACCCGTTCCCATGTAATTTCAAAAACTAAAATTGAAAGTGTATTTTGTAATTTTTCATTCCCATGAACTCACAGCAACCAGGCAAAGTGTGAAAGTTTAGGATCCGCTATTACTATCTATCTAAGTATCAAATCTGAATATTTGATGATATTTCTGCTTTTATTCAGCCTAGATTATGTCAAACTATCACCACCTTTATTTACATCATAATGCTAGGTACTTACTCTTGTGCAGTTGTTTGAAATTTTTTACTTAATATTTCTCCCTATACAAATTTCTTAATTGTGGATTTATTTTAATTTTAGTTAGTGTCAAACTAACATCATAACTCAAATGTCTCTCAAATCAGAAAGACAACCTTAGACAACTTTAGGTTACCTTGCACAGAGTTACTTTGTTCTTTTAAAGCATAACTGGACTTTTTATCAGGGGTGAATAAAAAGATTTGCTGTAAATATTTCTCTAACCTTTGGATAAAAAAGTAAAATTCTTCCAAGGCCATATACCACAAAGCTTTGCATGAAAATCTGGTATCAGGCCAAATGCATCGTAAGAGATAGTCTGTTTCTGGCAGTCGTAGAATGGACTTTGAAAACTGAAAAGACATATTGTTACCTCTGTTCACTTTGTGCAGAAATATAGCCAATGGATCTCCCTTTTAAGATCTTTTCTTGGTGTATTTTGGATTTGTGTTATACTCTTACATGGTATTATTTTGATATGTTAAAAGCTTTGCTTATTACATATGTGATTTATTTCTAGCGTCTGAAGTCTAAGACACTATTTTTGCCAGGTAGTATATAGAGAGATCTATTTCTGTGGATCTTTTTGCATTAAATTTCATCCACTTTCACAGAAGCTAATCAAATTCAGGGCAAACTTCCTGAAGCTGTGACAGTAATGTCAAGGTTGGCCATTGCCCTTGGTCTGGAACAGTTACTTTGCTTTCAATTTAAGTTATAGTATGTACTGTACTCAGAAAAAAAAATGGAGAGGGAACTATCTGTTCTTTGATTGGAAAACTTGAAAATTACCTGAATACTGACAAGAAATGCTGAGAATATCCCAAAAAAGAGAGCATGCTAATTCTAATGTCAGGTGCTGTAACTCAAAAGTATTCAGTGGATGGCAATGAGCATTTCAGTAAAGACCCTTCCTTTCCTTTAATAGTGTAATATTTTAAAAAGTCAGTGATGAGATAACATTGGGACAACAGCTGGGAGGAGGATGGCATTAGAAAATGGAAATAATGAACTAGCACTTTATTATCAGATGTAAACAAGAGACTTCCAAAGAGACTGACAAGAAAGTAAGGCAAATGAGAGTAGATGGGGTACACAAGTAAATGTAGACAGTAGCATTAATTAATGTAATTAAGTCTAAATGTCTGGCATGTTACAGTGAACTGATAACTGAAATCCACAGCACAGTACCATGTTTTGTTTTTTTTTTCTCTGTGTTTTAGCGATATTGTAGGGGTATCCTGTGGTCAGCCAGGCGGCCTATAAGTAATTCCTCCAGTAAAGAGGTTGGGGAAAAATTATTCATGGATTACTCACTTTGAATGGAGCAAACAGATCACTAGAAATTTGTTGCTGGGGAAAGGAGAAAAATAATACCTTCTTAGATTAGGTTTTAATATGTAAAATAGTATAGGAATGTAAAACTGGAGTTCTAGTTAGAAACATGAATAAGGATACTATTTTTATTTCTTTGAAAAATACCTGAAAATGAGCAATTGTAGCTCTTGAATGTTTTCTCAGTTTACATAGTGTTTCAGAATTTGTAACAAGTTGGTTTCTATTCCAAGAGTAGTTATTACATCTCTAATAGAAAGAAACAATTACTGAATTTGTTCATAGAAGTAAAAAATAATATTTGATGCAAGTTTGTTTAAAAATCATGATTGATAGCAGAAAATGAGATCTGAATTATTTTGCCAAACATTTTGCCAAACTTTATCTGGATAAAGGATTTTATATGTGAATGTAGAAATTAACCTTAAAATTTTTGTTTAAATGGAATGAAAGACAAATACATTCTGTTGTTTATTTTGGCAGGAAGGTATTATGATGAAAAAATTAACGCTGTCATATTTTCTGGCTAAAATAGAAGTTCCTTTGATGCCCAAATTGTGTTCCTTTACCAAAAAAAAGAATGAAGACATCTCTCAGTGTTTTTCACTACAATATCTACTGAAGCCTTCTAAAGGGAATTGTCAATTTAAAAAATTATCTAACTAATTAGTGCTACTCATGGTCTGGTCTGTAATTTCACTAAGACTTATTTTTAAGAATGCGTTTCTTTTTTACTACACATGCTGCAAGTTAGGAAAACACTAAGTATGCAGGAAGGAAAAATTGGTAAGTTGTCAAGAGAGAAATGAAAATTCTGGTTCTAATTTGGTGTTGAAGATATAACTGCACCTTCTGGCTCTGGCACAGTTCAGAGTGGCTGTGGCAAATTGGTTAATCTCTCTTTGTGCAAATTTCACACAAAGAAAACATTCTGAGACATCGTTGCTTGCTAGTGTTTCCTAGATAACATAGCTATGATTTACTTCTAACTTCACAGAGAAAGATATATCACTTGGAGAAAAGTTTAATCTGTTAAAGATGACTTCTACTAATGTCACCTGCCACTTCAGCATCCTCTCTTTAGCCTTCCTACTATAAAGCTGTATCCCAAGCACAGTGACAGGTCATCTCATCTCCTCCCATAGGCCCTCCTGCCCTCACTGTTTTAGGTGATGCAGACATGCAGATTACATGTCACAGGCATGTAATCAAAAACATGAAAGACAAAACAGTGTCTGAAGGCTAGGAAACTTCCTAGTCCCTAGATCTTTAATTTCTATTAAGTTAGTATTTATTAGCCAAAGTTTAGTATCGTATTTTAAGAAAAGAGGATATCTATAGGGAATCTATCTGTTGGTAGCTAAAGGAGATACTGAGCCTATTCTCTAATTAAAATTAGGAGATCCTTAACGAACTTTTGGTTAGTTGGAAAATATGTATTTCTTAAAAAGTTAAAGCACAAGTTTTCCAGAGGTACTGTCATATGTGCATGCATAACCTCATCTTTGGCAACTTGAACATGCCAGCTGCCATGGAATAAAAGTATTTTCTTTGTGTGAATGGCTATGGTTGCACTGATCTTATGTGAAAAATAATAGTTCTGCACTTCAGTGAGGTATTCAATGTTAAAGGAATCTACAAGATACAAAATATTTCTTAAAGCATTGAAGTCCATGTTGCAAAAAGGTCACTGACTCCTGTGAAGTGCAACTTACACAAAAGTCCAGGAACTTGGTAACTATAAATTGGTAAAATATTTGTTAAAAATAGAATCCTATGTTTGTGGCAATGAATCTAGGGTCTGCAGACAGAGTAAAACTTATTTGGAAGGACTGGACATGCCAGCCAACTACACACAGCGTAAAACTGATCAGGACATTAAAAGTACAAAGTGTTACATTTTGTATCACTATGTATTCTGGGAGGTGATTTCAGTTGTGGATTAAAATAAAAATAATAGCAGTGCCTCTAATCTGTACTGGAGATGGGATAGGAGACTTGCAATCAGCTGAGCACAGCTATAAGTTTTGTCTTGTTTTGCACCGTGCTTACAATATAATTATACTAACATAACTCACATTATTTCCAAAGCTCCCAGTTTGTATATCTACCCATATGGCTATGCACTACCCCGCTAATGACTTTTGCAGAGCACTCAAGGAATTTGATTGAAGTGTACGTTGTCATTTATATGTTATGCAGGAAAGATGAAAGGAAGAAAGAAGGGATGTTCCTTACCTTTAACCTTTATCTTGCTGTTCGTCTGTATCGCTGGGCATGCAACTACTGACTTAGATGACAGCGAAGAGGAGGATGTTCTGGGTAAGAGGTTACGAAGATGACACATAAAACTATCTCAGATAACAAAACCCACTATGTTAAAATGCACTGTTGATGTAATTCTGTACTTGAGAATTTTTCTGGGAAGCTTTTTACAGTGGAACTAAGC
The DNA here is from genome assembly GCA_013400755.1 of Pelecanoides urinatrix. Taxonomy (NCBI): domain Eukaryota; kingdom Metazoa; phylum Chordata; class Aves; order Procellariiformes; family Procellariidae; genus Pelecanoides; species Pelecanoides urinatrix. The sequence continues at coordinate 5,499 of VZTQ01016382.1, read as the reverse complement.
TAAAAATGCACTGGCTTCTGACTAAGAGGGAGATGGTCAGAATTTTGCATTAAGCTCTAGCAAAATTGCCTTCTATAAAGGCTTCCGTTTCTCATGCTTTTTGGAACTTCTAATTCTAATCAAACATTGTGTTAGATATCAAGATTATTCCCTTAAAGTTCTGCTTTACAACCCATGGAAAAGTTCAGTGTTTAGGGAAAAGAACATACAGCTGGTAAACTCAGGTTCTATCTCCCAATGCAAATGGAGCAGAAACATGATGAATAGTGTTGTAGATTGATGTTACTCTGTCCTGTGCACAGCTCTCCTGAGTCACAGTTAATTGGTAACGTTTGGTGTAAAGATGATGCAATTACTGCCTTAGTTGTTTTTCTGGGCCTTGAAGAAGGTCTTTGTATAGCCTCAAGTGGTTTGATATTGCTGGATAAATAAAAATTCACCAGTTAGAAAGAGATTTTTGTTAAGAAAAATAATATCGGAAGTGTGACTGTTAGAACTGGACAGATTCTCAGATTCTTACCATTGTAAGATCATTGTTTACTTTCACTTCACTGAAATTAAGTAAGGTGGATCAAACTTCTATACTGGATATCATTGTGAAACATATTTTAATTTCCTCCCAAACAATTTGAGAAAGCAGATGAGGCAAAAATACACTTTTTGGGCCATACTAAAATATTCTTCTTTCCTTTGAGAGAGTGATTTACAACTGTGATCTCTTTCTTAAGCTGCAGAGAACTATGCAGTTGATACTTCTCCCATTTGACAGGTCTGATTTTGAAGCCTAACTGGGAGTGCAGCTAAGGGGAACTTTTTTCTTTTATGTTGGCACTCTACTTAATCTGCCCATGTCTTGTACGATTATTTCTCTCTGTCAGTCTTTTGCAGCAGTGTTCCTTGAGACAAAAATGTTAATTGTACACAATCATGGCTATACTACAAATGAAGCTAGTGCTTTAGAACTGTGTCACAATTGGTCACTGCAATTTAAGATACGCACAGTTCTGCGTTAAGCATATGCTTAGCCTGGTTATGTAGTCAAGACTGTTTCATACAGAATAAATTTGTTTCTCTTTAACCCTGAAGTACATAAATGCCCTTCTTGCTTGAGGGCAAAGTCTCATTTATCTTTGCTCTACCCTGCAACTTTTAGTTTTATAAAAATCCTTAGCCTAATCTTGCAGTTCATGAAGGCCAAATTGTCTTGCTTGTTAAAATAACACTTTACCACCAGAACATGAAATCTGCTGGATTAATCTTTTTCCTCTATTTACTTACTTTGTTTATAAAAGACAATAAGAAAATAATCTCAAGGAAATTAAATAGTCTTTTTATTGGGCATTGTGTTATCACTGATTATTTTACAACCAGTCACTTAAGATTATACAATCAGTAACTGATTTAGTATGAGGAACACTTCTGAATTTTTGGGCTTGTATTCCAAAGTAAAAAAATAATCAAATGTGATGCTTAGAAATTAAGCGAGGACCCTGTTTTTGTGACTACTGAAGACTCAGTTGCAGTGTTTACAAAAAAAATTTTTGCAGTACTCTGTTCCTATCAAATTATTAGATTGTTGCTAATTAAAACTATATTTGTGGTGTCTTAAGAGTGAAATTCTGGTCTCAGTGAATTTAACTGTAGAAATTTTGTAGGCTGCAATGTCACTGATAGCATTTATTTTCTGAGTTAGATAGTTACAAAACATTGACATATTTTACCCTAGAATTCAATAGATTTCAGGTGTTAAAGGATAAAATAAGTTCTGTGCATCCATTATTCGTAATCTCATACTTTTGGATTATGTTGGGTATAAGTGCTGAATCTAAGGGGGTTTTTTTGTCTATTAGTATTTAAATTACAGTAATAATTACAGTTGCAAGTCAAGTCCAATGGGATAAAAAGGATTCTCGGTTTGTTCTCTTCTATCAAAAAGTGTCATTTTTCCACCAATAAATAAGAGTGATAACAAAAATAAAAGATATAAAAATAACTAGTTTATGTATATTGTTCAGTAATACCTTATGTTGTTGGGAGCACTTTAGTTGATGTTCCAAAGCCTGAAGAAAATGACTCACAAGTTGAATACGCTTTTTATTCATATGTGAAATTTTATCAAGAATAAATGTGACTGCTTAAAGAAAGGGTAGGAAACACATGGGTAGGAAGAGCACTGAACAGTGTGCGGGTGGGAAGCTGTCAAAGTGACAAAGATGGAGAGAGGAGAAACAGCTATTCATTAGTGACAAGGTGCTTAGTATTGATATTACTTATCAAAGAGAGACATTTACAAGAAAGCCTGGAAAGATGACAGCATATCTTTATAATTAAGGATAGCCATGGAAAGTCACATAAGGTTGAGAACCCATAACCTAAGCAAACAAAACCAGAAAGTATTTTACATAAAAAGTCAGAAGTATTCCTGACCAAGTTTTATTTTCCCAATTTAATTTATATACTTCTGTTCTGAAAAGCAACTGTGCAATAATACTGTTGTCTTTCATATCTATTGTGCTGTAGGTATAATACAGAAACCAGTTCACTTTCTAAGTAAAAGAATGTATTTTTAACAACCAGCCCTGCAGAGTCTGAAAGTCAAGTTAGAGTCTTGTGTTATGTGTACAGACAGGAAAAAAAGTATTGTTTTTACTTGTATTCATGTAAGAGGATTAGAGACATTATTCACCACTTCTGGTTATGTAATATTATACTGCGTACTAGTAAAGTGGTAACAGTGCTTTGCATTGATCATGTAAGGTCCGTGTGCTCAGGGCTACAGCATGACTAACTGCAGATTATTAGAGCTCTCACAATGAAATTACTGCATGTTAGTTGATAGCAGCTTTTCATGTGTTAAACAGCCATGTCTTGAGTTGCAAAAGTTGCCATCTGAATGACAATAAATGTGAGAATGGCTGTGCTGTGTAGGAACAGTCTTGGCTGGTATCCTGTTTCTGGCAGTTGCCAAAAGTAGGAAGACTGAAGGAATGGAGGAAGAACGTAGTGACATAAAATATCTGCACTAAACTCGGGCTCATTGTGAGCCATTTTATCAACATTACTTTGCACTTACCAGAAACTATGGGATGGAAAGATTATTAAGACAGAGCAGTGGACACCTGGTGCCTTCTGTTTTGAAAACCTGTGTAGCTGATGTAATAAAGTCATTACATTAAAAACCCGGGGGGGAGGGGGAGGGGAGGGGGGAGAAGGAAAGGAGAGGAGGTTTTGCTTTGCTTTATTTTGGTTTTAGTATGTCAAGTATTCACACTTTCATGTGACATTGAGCATCAGCTGTGACCATTACTTAATGTATTTCTAGCAAAACAAACTCAATTTTCTTGGTCTAGGGTAGTACAGTCCTATAATTCTAAGTTTTTTCTAAGTTTTTTTTCTAAGGTGCCTAAATTGAATAAGTAATAAATATCCAACAGGGTCAGATCCAATGTAGAGGATTAAACTAATTTTCTTTTTAAAATTACAAATGCAACATGATATACTTAAGAAAGAGAGTTAATGCATTCATAAATATAAGGTGGAAAATAACTGTCAAAGCACCTGCATAATAAGGTTATATTTGCTGGAAAGTAAGTGGAAGTTGCAGAGCATTACAAAAATAACACAATGTTTTGGAAAAAAAGGCAAGTAATTCTGTGATGTATTAAGAAAAAAACAAAGGATAATTATTCCACTCTATTTGACACCAGTAATGCCTCGGGTAGATGATTATGTTCAGCTCTGGGCAGCACACTTTAACAGTAATCTAGACCAATAGGAAAAGATCCAAAGGAGAGTTGTAAGAGGGTTAGAAAGCAAGGCCAATAAAAAGATTGGAAGAAGGGAGTTTATTTAGTATAAAGATAATTAAGAGGAGACAAAAGTCTTCCGAAAGAAAGAAAGAAGGACTGGATGGTTTTAAATTATTCTGTCTATGCACTGAAGTAAAAAATTATTTCATATGTAGTAAAGAATATTCATTCAGGCTATATATCACAAAAAAGTTCTGTCTTGCGAGAAGGGTAGTGAAATCCTGGAACTGGCTGCTTCAGGTTGCGAGGAATTTTCCTTCACTGGAGTTTTTTAAGAACAATTTGGACATCTGTCAGAAAAGATCTCAAGGGGTTCGGCTACTTAGACCACGGGACTCACTTTGAGAAACCTGATCTGATGGGGGCTGATGGGGTCCATCTGTCAGAGAAGGGGAAGAGCATCTTTGGTCACAGGCTTGCCCAGCTGGTGAAGAGGGCTTTAAACTAAAGTTGCCGGGGGAGGAGAACCTCAATCCATCCCACTCCTACCAGTTTGATACCAGTGCCAGCAATAGATGTCCAGAGCCTGGAGAGGGATCACAGGTCAGCAGGAGAGCACCTGAAGAGCAGCACAAAGGAACTCCAGCCAGTAAGACAGCTTCATCAGGGGCCCAACTTAAATGCCTCTATGCAAATGCACATAGCATGGGGAATAAACAAGAGGAGTTAGAGACGTGCGCACGCCTGCAGGGCTACGATCTTATTGGCATCGGAGACGTGGTGGGATGGCTCCTATGACTGGAGTGTTGGAATGGAAGGATACAGGCTCTTTAGGAAGGACAGGCAGGGGAGACGAGGAGGGGGTGTCGCCCTCTACGTCAATGACCAGCTGGAGTGCATGGAGCTCCGCCTGGGGATGGATGAGGAGCCCACCGAGAGCTTATGGGTCAGGATTAAAGGGAGGGCGGGGACAGGTGACATTACGGTGGGGGTCTGCTACAGGCCACCCGACCAGGAAGACCGAGCGGATGAGGCCCTCTATAGACAGATAGGAGCAGCCTCACGTTCACAAGCCCTGGTCCTCACGGGGGACTTCAACCACCCTGATATCTGTTGGAGGGACAACACGGCAGGGCATAAGCAATCCGGGAGGTTCCTGGAATGCATCGATGATAACTTCCTTCTCCAAGTGGTAGAGGAGCCAACGAGGAGAGGTGCTATGCTGGACCTTGTTCTCACCAACAAGGAGGGGCTGGTGGAGAATGTGGAGCTCAAGGGCAGCCTTGGCTGCAGTGACCATGAAATGGTGGAGTTCAAGATCCTTAGGGCACCGAGGAGGGCGCACAGCAAGCTCACTACCCTGGACTTCAGGAGAGCAGACTTTGGCCTCTTCAGGGATCTGCTTGGTAGAGTGCCATGGGATAAAGCCCTGGAGGGAAGAGGGGCCCAAGAAAGCTGGTTAATATTCAAGGATCACCTCCTCCAAGCTCAGGAATGATGCATCCCAACAAAGAGGAAGTCAGGCAAAAACGCCAGGAGGCCTGCATGGATGAACAAGGAGCTCCTGGACAAACTCAAATACAAAAAGGAAGCCTACAGAGGGTGGAAGCAAGGACAGGTATCCTGGGAGGAATACAGAGAAATTGTCCGAGTAGCCAGGGATCAGGTTAGGAAAGCTAAAGCCCTGATGGAATTAAATCTGGCCAGGGGCATCAAGGCCAACAAGAAAAGGTACGTTGGTGATAAAAGG
>VZTQ01016381.1:0-19441 GCA_013400755.1 Pelecanoides urinatrix | reverse complement strand
CTATGATTCTAAGGACATTGTGCTCCAGCTACAGTGGAAAGTATTTGGATGCTATATTCACTCAACATCAGTAAAACCTGTTCCCATACTGCTGTAACCTATACCAGGACTGATGCATAGTTGACCCCATGCCAAGGAAGTAACAATGTGCTTACATCTAGCCGCCTCCCTGCTTATGGACGAGTTGCTCAAAAATGCCTAATTTCTCTTTTTGTTGTTGCATGTACTGTAATTACTGTTTACTCAGCAGTCAACTGAATTCACAACTCAAGAACTGAATAGAGGTTCTTTAGGACAGATGCAAATTTCTGTGCGCTGACTGGAAGATACAGATGCACTCTGAGAAGATCTAATTATCCTGCCATTCTTTCTATGAATATTTGTCCCTTTATTTCTGCCAAACAACTCACTTGCAGTACCAGTAGAAAGCAAACACAAAATGTATTCTAATACAGTTCGAAGGTAGAACATGGAGGATATGCAGGTACACAAGAAACGTGAAGGCTGAAGTCCTTAGTAAATGCAGCTTGATTTTCTTTTAAAACTCAGGACCCAGTACCCAAGGCATGTATTTCAAAAGCAGCCTAACTCAGTGGAGTTTCTAGATAATGGCTAGGAGACAGCACAATAAAGAAGGAGAGATGTTATAATAAACACATGAACCGTGTACATGTACATCCTTCTTAAAGCCTTGAATCCAAACTAGCTTAAAAAAATCTTTAAATAAATGTGCTAGCATACAAACTTTAAATAGCAAACTGTGAGATACTAATAAAGGCAGAAAAACCTCTGCTTTATTCTGTCAATTAAGGCAAATCCCCGAAGAAATCTGGAGCTGACCTCAACCCAGTAACCTTATCCAGCCAGATATGTTACAGTATAAATTGTCATAGGCACAAGGTTTTAAAAAGTTATTTAAGCTGCATTACTTAAAACAGTTAAATATTTTGTTCTAACTTAGCTGGACCCTGTGCTTGTCTAGATTATGAAAAGCAGAAGATAAATTGGCAAACCCTTGCCTATAGTTGGTATGCCAATAGATCCAGGGGGGAACTTAGAATTGACGTGAACAAGGCAGATCAAGATAGAATCTGTAACTTGCAGCTGCGTTACAAAGGGAGTTGTGGCTAGCTGGAGTATTTGAGAGAATTGACCACACCCTGAATTTATTCTCCTAATTAAGATAAATCCTCTGAGATAGAAATTTTCTCATTCTACAGGAGTATGTATTTTTAAAAATTAGGATACAGTGCAGTAAACATTTGAACATTGTTTTGAACATTTTAAACTCATTACTTGTGTTCTGTGAGCATTACATATGACTGGGAATTGGTTGCAAGTTAATTTAGGTTTCCTACTTTGATATGGTATTTGATGGTATGATATTTAAATATCTGGGAAGATTAAATAATGAAGAATTAACAAATAATCTTTTCAATTATAATGAAAGTTTTGCAGACTAATTCATCTTGGATCTTACATGGATTTTAATTATCATTAAACATAGCAGGTATGATATCAGTACAAGAATATAAGAGTACTTATTCCATCGGTTTTATTTATATTTGGAGATTTTTGTATTTCTGTAATAGTTTTGAATATAATCTTAATCTTTTTAATTCCAAGAAATTCTCTATCTAGAAGTAAAATCTAATTTTATATATCCATGAAAGTTATAATTCTAATTCTAGCAATACCTATTTTGCAGGTTTATGCTTGAAGAAATTACAAAGAACTCATATAATTAAAGAATTTTATTTTTTAAACATTTTCTTTTTTGCTTTCTACATTATTTCTTTTTGCTTTCTATTTTTCCTATTCATCATTTAACCAAAATCTTCATAACCTCTCGAAGGAGTATTAATTGATGAAGCCAGAAGACACATAGTGTGTAATTTTAGAGTTTATAGAAGAGCTGTAGGACCAAAAGAGAACTTGGAGTCTCCTGGTTTCAACAAGCACATCTGTGAGCAGCTCGTGTGGTTAATATGGCAGCCAGTTCTGCCAAGAAGGAATGGAGAACAGGTACTTTTGAAAGAACACTGGTTTGCTTTCATTACAGTCCCAAATCTAGATTCAACTGAAGCAAGGCAGATCAAAGTTTTTTTCAGACTCATTAGTTTTCTCACTTGCGTAAGAGTTTTCCTGAACTACTCAGGAATACTAGCAGCTGATTTCATGCCTCAGACTGAAAACCCATTATTCCAGGTTAGGGAATGAGTTCTTTATGCTTAATTTTAAAGTAACTGATTATACATCAGATTTCTAAATCATTACTGAATGAAAAATTTTAATATTCAGAAGTTTGTATTGTATCATTACGTATCTTCATCAATGACAATTACTGAAAAAAATTGTAAGTCAAAACTCGTACACATTTGTGTAGGATCTACCAGCACATTTTAGGTATATCAGAAACTATCAGCAATATAGAAAATATGAGCAAAGCATTTAATATCTTGACATTTCTATTATACAGAGCTTGAATTCCATTAAAAATGAGTTTACTTACCAATGCATCTCCTGTCTTTTTCATGACAAATAGCATATTAATAACCTGAGCCACAAGGGGGCACCAAATAAGCATACGGCAGCCCAGCTCAGCTTAAAAAAGCACAAAATGGACCTAACTTTGTAAAAAACATTGCAAAATATCTTCTGTAAATGCTTCAGAAAGCTGAGCAAGTTAATGCTTGTTTGAATTACAAAATTACAGTTTGTTGAGTAACCTGAATCTTTTTTCTTCTTAAATGCTTATTATATATAATATATGAGTTTTGATGAAAATGCATATGTATTTATCCATATAAATACATCTTCCTTTCCACAAAGCCTTGGAAGTTATTGCTCAGTGCAATTAATTTTTGAAAGCTATGTCCATACATCACATATTATGTAGTTGTTTGTATTTGTGAATGTAAGAGTAAGAAACTGTGCAATTTACCAGATACTATAGAAGTAGCAGTTGTGAAGATGGTATGAATCATGGAGGTGAAATGGTGTCAGAAAGAAAGATGCTGAGTGGAAAAACTGAGAAGCAAAAGCTTTCTATGTTCCCCGTTTTAAGCCTTATCTGTTACTTTTCTTATGCTGCACAAAAACTTGAAATATGGAGTACTGTAATCAGTGAATGTAAGTGGAGAAGTTATATTTGGTAGTATTTTGTGTTTCATAATTCAGTAATTTTGACATAATTTTGTACAGATGTAAATTCAATGTGCAAATACATTATCACTCCATGGTGATTTTGAAGAGTTAATATAGCCAGGAAAAGGCTATTCGTTGAACAGTTGTGGCATATTTCAGGCTAAAACTAGATAGCAAGAACTGATAGCAACAGCTGATAGCTAGCCTTCCTGGTAGGACTGTTTAATGATACTTAATAAATCTTCATATAATATTTGCTTTCTGTTCTCAGTTTCAAGGCCCTTCCAACTCTGCTTCACTGTCATTATCTGCTTCTCTTCTCATACCACAGTCCCATGATCATCTACCTCAATAGCCCATTTGTCTTTTTCCCATGTTTGTACTCCCACAAATTTCTCTGAAATGTTCTACAAATCTACTGTTGTCTTTTCCTGTTAGTCCTTCCTCTAAGATTACTTTTTAAGTGATATATGTAAGAATAAAAGAATTAGTTTGTTGTACTTAAGTTGTTTCTTATTGCTAACAATAAATACTTATTTTATAGATTTCTACAAAGAAGCAAGCAGTTTAAACCTCTTGCTTCAGAGAACGGGCAGGTGGTCTTGAAAGAAACTAGACTAGATCTACCTGACAAACTATGGACTTTGCCTAGTATAGGTTACCCCTTCCTGCACTATATGTGCCTTATACACAAATAAAAGATGTAAGTCAGGGGCCCCTTCATATAAGCATAACCATGTTTGGGACCAAAGTTCAAGTGCTCTCACTGTTACATTTTGAATGTATGGTTTAAAAAACAGACAATTTCTAAAGACTACTGATATGAATTCTCAAATCTCTCTGTAGATCGGAGCAATGTTTAGGAGAGAAGTAACTGTCCATTTTTGTCTGGTTGGGACCTGATTCTCCAGCAGTCTACTCTGGTTTTTGATCCTTTAAAACTCAGGATGTAGGATGCCGTCTGACTTGGTATGGTTGAGAGGTGTCCGCCTCAAGTCACATTACTGGAAGAGTATCAACAGTTACTGTGATTGTTCATGGTAGTTATAACAAGATGTTTCCATCTACAGGGAAAGAAAACTATGATGGCTGTTTAATGCAAAGGGCAGGACAGAAATGGAAGCCTAAAGAACCAACAGGTAAAATGGCGATGGTCAAGAATATTCACACTGGGACTTTTACACTCTAAGCCATGACTTTCGAGAGACAGTGCTACAAAGAAAAAAGCTGTGAGAGATCATAAAAGAGAACTGAAATGTTGGCATTCACAGAAGGCAACTACTGAGGACAACTGCCCATATAGCAGCCCTGCACTCTTAATAAATCCTCTACTGGTAACTCCTTTTGTCACGTTTATTTGCTTGGTAATGACTCAGTTTCAATCAGAAACGTAAAAGTTGCTGAAAGATGAGCAAGTCAAAAAGCTGCTTCAGGAAAATGTTAATCTGTTTTTTTCCCTTTTTTTTCCCTCTGCAAGATAAAAAGTATTGATTGTGAGTTCTAACCTTTTGGAAATGAGTTCAGTTCTCAGGATGAAAAGGTTGGACTACACTAATATAAGTTATATCAGGAGATGGATGGAAGGGCATTTTAATGAGCACATTATTCCTCAGACACTGGGGGGAGGGGACAAAGATGCACATAGGAAAATACAATTGCAGAAAGAAATTAGGAGAAACTTTCCTCAGACAACTTCTAATTATCCTTTTACGTTTTATGGCCTCCCATATGTAAACTGCTGCTGTTAGTCTAGGCTACTCCGCTACTGCTTTAATAGTGAGCATGAAGGTCAGCATGAGGTACTGACATTTACTGCGAAACAGGTAAATGTGTAGTGTGGATTACTAGAAGCAACAAACGAGATGATGCTATGAGCCATACTTTGTATTTTAAACGTCTGTGCCCAATGCAGAGCGGAGGGCTGGGAAGCAAATCTTGACTCCCAAGCAGCCTAGGTATCTCTACCTCAGAGCAAGCCAGGCAAGACAGGGACTCCTGAGGCAGCCTGGCCGCTGCAGCCGGGCGCTGACAGGGGGTACGGAGCCACAGCTTCTGCCGGAGCTCCCGCGGAGGGACGCCGAGCGAGGTTGGGCTCCGCGGGGCCCGCTCGCCCCGTCTCGGGGCCTGCGGCGTAGCCGGATGGGAGGGGGAGGGAGAACGGGGCCAGTAAGAGGCGAGGCTGGAAACAGCAGCAGCCCTCCGCTGCGGGGAGGCAGCCGCCTGCCTCCTGCAGGTGCCGCGGCTCCCCTCGCCCCGGGGCCGAGCGGCAAAGCTCGCTGCACGGCGATACCGGCCCGGGCCCCGCCACGGGCCGGGAGGGCAGCGGAGGGCAGCGGCAACGGCCGGGCCCTGCCAGCTGCTCGCGCCCCTCTCGCGTCACCGTCGGGATGCGTTGCCGTAGCAACGGCAGCACGTCGGGGCAGGGCGAGTTCCGCCTCCGCCGGTTAGCCCCGCCTCCCGCCACGTGACCTGCCCGCCCCGCCGTGCTGGCGCGTGCCCGCCGCTTCCGGGGGGAGGGCTCGGGTGTGCCGCGCCGGTAAGTTTGGCGGAGCGGGCGAGGAGCGGCGGCGGCATGTCCGGCAACGGGCTCAGCTACAGCGAGCAGGGGGGAGAGGCGGCGCCCGAGCTGGCGCAGGAGGCGGCGCCCACCACGACCCCTTCGGCTCCCGCGGCCTTCGGGCTCTTCAGCAGCGACACCAAGAAGTAAGGGAGGGGGGCCTGTCCCACCCGGGCCCCGCTCGGCGTTGTTGGGCGGGTGAGCCGTGACCGATTTCGTGGGCGTTAAGCCGGTGCTGGGCTGACGGGACCCTGCCCTCAGGCGCGGAGGCCCCGCGGCGGGGGGAGGAGTGCGGCCTCAGGGCTTCTCCTGGGCAGGGGCGGCTCTAGGGGGCCCAGAGGCGGGGAAGCGGTGCCTCGGTTGCCTACTTTTACCCCCTCGTGACTCCGTGGAAAACTTCGCTTGCTTACCTTGATGGTGTTCATAGTGGAATGGGTAGTCTAAAGTTATTTTGTTGGTTTGTTTGAAAAACTGCTTTCATTTTTCCTTTGCTTTGATAGGTAACCACACTGGCGTTAGTTTAATTTTGCTTTCAAATGTATTAAAAAAAAAAAAGTGCTTAGAAGTATTTGTGGGAGTTGTAGTTGGAAATGTAGTTTATCATGGCGAGGTGGCCGGCTTGGAGTGGGTGTTAACAGTATTGTGTCTTGGTCAGATGTCAAAATGAGGAAATAGAGGAGGAAAAAAAAAAAAGCTGAAGTGCACTGGCACAGTAAGCCTTCAGCTCTTTAAAGGAAAAGTGAATTGGAGAGGAAAGAAAAAGTGTCGAAATGGAAGGATCAAGAGGTTTGCTAAGCTGGAATTGTGTCCTACAAGTTGGAAACCTATTCCCAGAGCAACCAATAAAAAGCACCATAAACTAAGGTCTCATGTACATTAGAAAATCAATCACTTGTTCTTCAGCTTGATTGTTCAGCACAAAGGGAACATCCATGCTGTAGAAACCTCGACTGATGTGTTTATTTTTGTGCCACACCGAAGTAAATCACAACAATTTGATTGTGAAGCTGCTGTCACTGTGACGCTTAGCTCAGTGAGACAGCAGTGATAGGCCTCCTCAGTTTGCCAGACAAGTCGCATAGATGCCCCTCTGCTGAATTGTGTGTTGTAGCTGATTTATGTTGTTTGCACCCTTCTTTTCCTGTCCCCTTCAGTAAAAACAACTTTGTACTTTATTTCTTAACCATTGTTTTGCTGCTGCTTTTCCACAGAGCGGGGTACCCCAATCATTGATCATGGCCATAATTCTCTACGTAACTCTCTTAATCCTAGACTTTAGACTGTTTGCAAGTGAAGTATAGCTCTCTATGTTTTATCAGATGCAGAAGCTGAAGTGACTAATTCTACCTGAGGGTGCCCAATGGTCAGGGGGAAATATGGCTCTGGAGATGTTTTGTACACATATATCTATACGATCGTCTTTCAATATGGAAGAACCAGAATAGCTTGTGATATGTATGTGTGCCTTATTAATTAATTGCTCCTCCAGGCTTGCACTTAGTAGGGGAGAGAAGATCCATTCTCTAAAGGAAGGGCTTGAGAGGAAAGCAAGTATCGATCTCTGTGGTCTTTTGTAGCTGCTAAACAAGTTCTTGTTGAAATAGGAAGTTATCCATGATTCAAACTTGTGTGGGTAAGCTCTGAGTATGGATTGGATAGTTGAGGAACAGACACTGTGCAGGGAAGATTATGAAATTTGTGTAGTGTGAAAAAGCCACTAGGGTTAGTAAGGGTTGTATCTGCAATGCAGTCTGTTTGGAAAATGCAGTAGTCATTTATCAAGCATGTACCATGTATGTCATATAGTCCACACTGGTAATAGCCCAAAAACTCCTTATTGAGTAGCAAACAAAATTTCCTTTCCTTAGAGCTGAAATGGAAATCTTCTTAAAATAGGGACTGTAGCCCAGATGGAGGACACTGTATCTTCTGGTGGTTTGGTTGTTTAAACTGGGCAGACCTGATCTCTCCTTACAGAGGAGTGCAAGATGTGTCTCTACCTCTTGTATATGAAAGTGTGGGGATAGCGGGGTATTCCACTGGTGAAAATAAAATAACTCTTACGGCTTTTTGGAGTTTGCTGATCTCTCTCACTCAACACTGCTGCATATCATCTTGGATATGCTTATGTCCCATATCATTGTTGTGTTTCAGTGCTTGGCAAACTTTTTTTGTTACTGAGGAAGGGGGATTCTTCCTTAGACTTACTGATGATACAAGACATAGTCCTCAGGAGAGGGGCAGATGCTGCAGTAACTGTTGGACCAGAGGCCTGCACTTGCCTGTTGCCAGTTAATCAGAAACTATATCATGTGGTTGAAGTACAGATATCAAGATATTATTGTAAACACTTTCTTTAAAAAATCCTGGTCTCTTTTCTTTTTGTTACCTGTCTTCTCTTGTTTGTCATGAAGAGGAAGTAAGCCAAAATACTTCTGAAATAAATCAATTGTTTATTAGGACAGACTGTCTTTGATCTTGCAGCATAACAAATGCAGTCTATGACAAGTTGCACACAGAGGCACAAATGAGTATCAGAAGACTTAAATCTGAAGTCTAAAGTTGACCTAATATAAACTATGTGTCCTAACTGTTTTCATTTTAGCATTTCAGTAGAAATACGCAGCTGAAATACTTATCTAAAGGTTCTGAACATCCCTTGGTGTCAAAAGCCCATGTGTCTTATTTTCCTGCTAAACCTGCCTTTTTTACCTTTAGCAATTCTAACTTTCAGCTACAAATAGAATCTTCAGTTCAGTTAAGGAACGTAGTATTTTCTTGACATGTTAGTGTTGTGGTTTGGTTGAGACACCTGCTATCGGTATTGGAAATACCTCAGTGCCTTGAAACTTCTGTCATGGTGATATCCTAAACATGAGCAAGGGGAAAGTTTGACTGTTAAAAGATCAATAAAGATGAAATATTCATTGAAATAAACAGTTATCTTAATATAAACAATGTGCAACAGGTTGCATGCACCATGTGCAAATAGTATGTTGCTCATTAGTTAATACAATAAATGTATCCAATGCAGTGGGAAAAAAAAAATAGAGATTATAAAAATACAACTTTGGTCTGCTTCTATCAGGTAACTGTGTACACATTCAGGACAAAATAAGTGAGTAAAGGAGGAGCTTTTTCTAAACTCTATTATACAAATTATTATTAAATACAACATGTATGTAAGAACCTGTTTTCTTACCATTTTTGACTACACTGGAACTGTTCTTGAAGGTGAAATTTCACAACAAATACATGATATTGGGGCTAGCTTTTTCTGTCAGTATTGAATCCTGACTAAAGAGGCAAATATAACTTTCCTCTTTAGTATGTATTGTTTTTAAAAAGTCTTTTGTTTAGTTAGATCTCTTCAAATACATCAGAGGTGGATCTTGTGTTCAGAGGATGGAAACTTTGTGTTCATTCTGTTAAATACCTCAATAACTGAATAATTAAAAGATTTTTGTACCTGAGATGAATCAGTCTAAACCTTCTTCTGTGTAATGGGTCCCATTGCATGGCTGGAGAGGCCTGTTCCTCTCCTTCCCCTCTTCCATGCTTGTCACGTGAGCAGACATGTATGGTATTCCTTTATATACCTTGTAAAATTACATTTTAGGAATTTATTCATGTGTCCAGATAGGTAGTCACAGACNAGGTCCTTCTCCTCTGGGCAGCTTTCCAGCCACTCTTCCCCAAGCCTGTAGCGTTGCCTGGGGTTGTTGTGGTCCAAGTGCAGGACCCGGCACTTGGCCTTGTTGAACCTCATGCAGTTGCCCTCGGCCCATCGATCCAGCCTGTCCAGGTCCCTCTGCAGAGCCTTCCTGCCCTCCAGCAGACCAACACTCCCGCCCAACTTGGTGTCATCTGCAAACTTACTGAGGGGCACTTGATCCCCTCATCCAGATCATCGATAAAGATATTGAACAACAGTGGCCCCAAAACTGAGCCCTGGGGAACACCGCTCGTGACCGGCCTCCAACTGGATTTAGCTCCATTGACCACAACTCTCTGGTCTCGGCCGTCCAGCCAGTTTCTTACCCAGCGAAGACTGTACCTGTCTAGGCCATGAGCCGCCAGTTTCTCCAGGAGAATGCCGTGGGAGACAGTGTCAAAGGCTTTACTGAAGTCCAGGTACACAGTCTGTGAACTGGTTATATTCCAGACATAGGTCCCTCTAGGTGTTCCAGATATACGTCATTCACATGCCCCACAAATTTGAAAAAGAAGAAAAAAGGTCAGGCTGTGGGCCACCAGAATAACGGAAATGATCTGCAGACAAGTCTTTGGCCATAACAGAAGTTTTCAGCATAAAATTGGTAAGAGCCAAGGGGTCATGTAAATCTTACGGACAAGGTGAATCCAGCCTGTAGACCTCAAGCTATTTCTTCATGGTCTAGATTGATGGAATCCATGAAATAAGCACTGCCTACTTGGGAGACTGTCAAAATCATCTGTATAGTGTAGAGAGTTACTGTTTGATGCACATCACCTAAGTTAATAAGATATTTTTATAGTTACACTATGTACTATTGCTCTATGTCTAACCACCTTCCAACATTCAAGAAAACTGGAGATAGAATGAGTAACACAGAATCCATGTTAATTGCATATGTTAGGGTGCAGCTATTACTACCTACAGTTAATCACAGGTGGACAGAGGATTTTCATCTATATTAATTGCATTTTAAACAAAATTTACCTCCATGTAATATTAAAATATAATAATGTTTGGTGCTTGGAAATGAGACAATTTCAGCAATAAAACTAGCTATTGTTGTATCTAGAACAAATGTAAAAATTTACAGGTGAACCACATGAGTGACGTCAGTAGATATCAATTGGTAAGTATAGTATTGAACTAGATGGCTAAAGTTATAATACACATTTTCAACTTTACTGATTTGCATCTTTAAACTGTATTCCTTCCAAGCAAAATATATTTGTAATTTATTAGACTTTTTTCCTGCAGATCTGGCTTATGCATTCTGTTGAGCCATTCATCAGAAAACTCGGCAGGGCTACAACCCCCCCTTTTTTTTTTTTTCCTGAGATTTGCAAGCCTGTTTTGCAGAGAGCTGATCTAAGGTGGTGATTTCATTAAGATACTCATTCCCCAATTCTCTGTGCAGAAGACTTTTCCAAATTCATCAGAACTAAAAACTTGCTTTCAACAGCTGCCAGAGATGTTCTTGGAGTCTTAAATTGATCTAGTTTTGCCTTGGCATATCCTGTTCAACCAGTCATGGAAAGCTTGTACAAAGACTGCCATTTGTGAAATTCTTGGAGCAGACTCCAGCCCTAATATTCAAACTTGATGCATCTGCTAGCTCATTGGCACAACTACTTTCTTTCCCCATCTGTTACAATGGCGCTATGCCCACTAAGATGGTGATATGCCAGTTTTGGTAGGATGTACAAGCCAGCAAAGATGAATGGTTTGGGTGAACTGATGACTCTACAAGATAAAATTTGAACCCTAATAGTAGTCATTACCAGGATAGGAACTAAATGCAGTATATGAACATGGGCATACTATTGCAGAGCACTTCTCCAGCTGAAATCGGTCGGATCTGATGGGAAGTGACACACAGTGAATATATTCTTATTGCCATGCACTTGGCACGTGTGAGGATGCAAGCAATGAACTGTTGATTTGCTGTGATTCTCTGTAATGTAGTCATTAAGAATTTTTTGAGGCTTTTTTATTTCTTCCGAAAGACAAGTTTTATAGTTTAAGGTCTTTGCTGTGGTTTCTGCATAGTTATTATGTTGTCATATATTTGCCTTAGACACTTGCTATGATCTGCATCCTGAATGGCATTAAAAATACATTTCTGTAACACTGTTATAAAATAAGGCTGACACTTGCAATAAATTCCAGATTTTCTTAGTTTTGCTTTTCTGAAGACTATCCTTGTCTATGCCATCCTGCGGTAGTTTTCTTACTTTGAGAAAACCAGAATTCTTTTGGCATATAAAGATTTTTTTGGCATCTTGCTAGAAGATGAACAGCATTGTAATGCTCTTTAACAGTGTTTCTGAAATGTTGTGGGCGTATATGTAAATATACTAACACTGTTGTAGGTTCTATAGGTTCACTGTAGATAGTGACAGCACCACCTTTGTGCTAGTATCTTTAAAAGAAGCCTCTTCCCACCATTTTCAGGAAATCTGGAAGTACTTACTGCTTCTCACTCTCCTATAATCCCTTCACAACTATCAGATGCTGCAAAGTGATCTGCAGATGCCTGCAAATTCTGATCACTGGCCTCAAGACAGGCTGTAAATTGACACAACCACTTAAGTGGAGCATCACCTCAGATGTCACTTTTTCAGCCTTCAGGAAACTGATCTTTGCTACCAAGGAAGATTTTTCTCTTGCAGAAGCTTCCCTGCAGCATGGGACGTGTGGGCACTACCAGAAGAGGTTGTATGCAGTGGGCTTGCAAGATTGGTACTTTGCATCCTTTCAGACAACCTTTCTTGATGCTGGGTGAAGTAGTGTCTCTACTGACAACAGATAATCTTAGATTAAATTACAGTCCTCTCCAGAAAGGGTTTCAAACTGCTTTGTCATACTAGCTGCCATCTGGTTACAGCTTTTGAAGTGTAGATTGTTCTCATATCTGCATTGATGGTGGTGGTAGCAGCAACTTGCACATGTTCATGCACTGAGTTGCTCAAGCATTGTTCAGGTACTGTAGTTTCACAACAGGGAACTGGGAAGATGCTTTATTTGGTTTTAACTTTACACTTTTCTATATGTTTCCTTGCTGAGAAGGATGAGACTGTACCTAAACCATTCAGATGGCAAATGCTTTGAGAAACTAGTGGCAAAGCAATCATTAAATGAGTTAAATTATGTTGCTGGTCAAACTATAACCAGTCTTGTTCTTCTCTGTGGCTCTCAGCCTTCCAGGATACTATAGTTATCCTGGTTTGCCTCGCATCTCTGCTGTCTATCCTTTAAAACTATCAAGTTTGCTTTTTAAGTAGTATGTTTGTTTTTCAGATTGAAAAATAAGTGGTGGTTGAAAAGGAATTAGATTATTTCTTATCTCAATTTATCTTTAAACCACAGTACAGCTACACTCATGGATTTGAGTTTCCCTTGAAATAGTAGTTGAATTCTACATTGGTTTGTGAATTGGCAATAAATATAGTGTTATAATGGAAGAGGATGGCAATACTGAATAGCACCACAAGATGTCGTTCAAACAGTTTGTGCTATAGAATGAAACACAGTGAAACTCAGATTTTTTAATTTCCTGCTAGAGGAAGACCCCAAATCAACAGCAGAATAAACTCAAATTGCAGCATGTATTTGCTGCCGTTTTAGCTTCAATGTTATATGGCTCTGAAATAAATTTAGAAGTGTTAAATCCAAACTTGTTTACAGTTTGCATGATAGCCTGAGCTAGAATAGGCCAATTTATTTTTTTTTAAAAATTATTTTAAATTTTTTTTTTTTTTAAATTTTTGGGGGGGACATGGGACCTCCATAGGACTTCATTACTACTCGGCTGCCAAGACCAAATGTTAAGCTGCTCTGTCACTGTGGATTTTGTGCTTCAAACCTGGTAACATTAACAGTATTTCGAACTTCACATTGGAACATTTTGCTGTGCTGCAGGCAAAAAAAAGTAAAATGTTGGTATGCTGTGGCTGAAAATATGTCATCCTGACTGAAGTCTCCTAAAGACTTTGAATGCAAGAACAATGCAGCTGACATCGTGTAACTGAAAGTATGCAATGAATGGAGAACCTAAAACAAAAAATGCATTATTAAAACTCTGTTGAATGGGACTTTTATAACTTTTGTTCCTGTTCTATAACAAGTGGTTCCATAATATCAGAACTGGTGAAGCCTGCTTCCTCCTCTGCAGTGAATTTGTTTGCCATTTCCTATACCTTACCTTACCTTGCAGTTACACAGTGCTGTCCTTGTATATGAAAAGCCTCTGTCTCACCATGAGTTTATTTGTTTAAAATTACTTCCCCTTTCTTAGAGGTGATTAAAAGTGTTCCCAGGTTTTGGGACATATGGATGGCGTGGGGAATCATAATTAAATTCTTATCTCATGAAACAACAGGCTGATAAACTTCCAGGAGTAAGATTTTTTAGCTAAGGAGTTACTGTTGCATTGCCAGCTGGGCTTCAGTTGCAGTTTTGATACTTAGGAAACTTCTGCTTTTTACAGAGAAAGCCTTATGATTAGTGGGTGACTTCTTTCAGTAACTGGGTACATTAGAACTGTAGCAAATGCTGACAATTTATGGGTTTCATCTTATGGTATTGCTAAAAAGAATCGGAGGTATAATAAATGTATATCTTATCTGGGTGGAGTAAGTGTTCTCTTAACAACAGTTGTTCACAATATGTAGGTACAGTGGCAAATGATATGCCACAGATTATGGGTTAGTATTTTAGTGCTGTTAAAGGTTTGTGATAGTTACTTTGTCCTCTCGTAGGAACTGAGAGAGGGGCCCGGATTTATCACTGACATAGCTGGTTTAAACCTCAGTGACGTACGGTTATGCCTACCCTCTTTTGTTTTCTGTAAAAGTGGGCAATGTTGCTCAACAGAATCTGAAATCCTAGTCTTAATCTCAGCAAGATGCCAGTTTTAATGACCAAGTGTGTCCAACAAGAGTATGACATATTCAGAGTTGTTCTTTAATTGCTGTTTGCTGTAATTAGCATGGGGAGTAATGACCAGGGTTCTTCCGGGCATAAGACTCCAGGCTGTTAAAATAGTTTGGCATTGTTCTCTTGATTGTCAAGTTCTAGACTTTTTTTTTCTCCTTCTCTTATTTTGGGGCAGTGGGGTGGAGTTTTTGTAAGGTTTGGTTTTTTTCTCTTTAATGGCAGGGGAGTAGAGGGAACATGAAAGAGAATGAGAAGCAGAAAAATATAAGTGATGTTTTTTGTTTACTTTCTCACAGTAACATCTGTAAGATTAATCCTAACTGGTAGGCCTATCATAGTTCCTAACATATCCATACCTCTGTCATATCAAAATGGTGTAAAGGCATATGAAGACAGCAGTGCTTTGAGGTAGAAAGACAAAAGTAGTATCTATCGTAAAGGCTACAATCATAAAATATGAAAATATAGAAAAAAGTTAGAAATTGTCTTCCTCTGTTTAACATTCGACCAGTGATTTAAAGAGAATGTATTATTTTGAATGTGTTTTGTGATGTCCATCATGTTGTATCGTCGCAGGTCTGTCATGTGTGATGCTTTCTATGAGAGAAAGTTAGGCGATGAATTTGCATTTCTAATTTACACTCCCTTAGCTTTCAAATTCTTATATTGAGGAATACAAGCCTGTGGTGGTAAAGATTGCAAAGGCAGTTCAGTACTGATCCCTTAATATATTAATAATTGGCTCATTGCCTTTCTTGGTAGATGCTGTGCAAATAATAAAGATTGTGTTTTGTAGCCTGTTCATGTTGTATATGGGTATAATATTTCTATTTATAGTCCATACCAGTGCTTTCAACTGGCAACTTTTTAGGACAGTGGGGCTGTATTATATAGAGATTAAGACACTAGACTACAACTTGGGAACTCAGGGAAATCTTGTTGCATTCTTAGATATGGCAGAGGGCAGGCAGGTGGGAGTTTTTTTGTTGTTTGTTTTTTTTTTTTCCCCTCTCAGAAAGTCATTTCACCTCTTCTTACTGTTAGGGAAAATGGGCTCAGAGGCAATCTATTTACTCTTACAAAGGTTTTTTTGCACCTACTATTGTTGGGACCATTACTGTCCTGCTTCATATAGCTCCATATTAGTCGTAAACTGTAAGATTAGGCTTCTTTAAACCTGGTTTTGCTGCTGAAGTAATAAAGTTTATATTTCAGTCATCTGTAATATGCACCTAACTGTAAGGCTAGAATTACTCTCAAAGCTTTATCGAGGAGAGGCAAAGGTATTGATGCAGCTGGAGGGTTGCTTGCCTTTTCCTGAGCTCCTGGCAGGTGGATATAAGTGATAAAGAAATTATTTGTCTAACATTGTGTACTGAATAACTGTCACTTCAGAATAACTAATGAGTATAGAAACATGAACAGCAGTGCAAGGCTTCCATTTATGCTCTCTGCTTTGAGGGATTTTACTTAAGGATTGAAATTCCCTTAAATCTTCTTAATGCTCTTCTTAATGCTTAAAGAAGATGAAAATACTTTTGCACTGTACAACAAACTATTTTATGAAAGACTGAAATGCATTTGCCTTTCCCATTGTTCACTGAGGCTGCTGATAAGAGTTGTTTTTGGAGGGAAATGACCTTTGAAATCTGCGTAGGATATTTGTTTCTAGAAGTTAAAACAGCAAGGGAGTGGGTATCCTGTTACTTAATAAGATTTTCTTTTCTTGATTAGACCTCAGTCTTGGCAGGCAAGTTTGGTTGAGAGCAGTCATCTTTTCTTTCTTTCTTTTCTTTCTTTTCTTTCTTTCTTATTACTGTCCCTAAAAGAATGGAACAAAATTCTACAATGCTGGGTAAAATAATCGAGGTGTCTTGCACTGTTAAATCCGCTCTTAAAGGGCGAAACTTCGAGGTTACACTGAAACCATATCTAGCTGTAGAAGAAAAAAGGCTTGCTGCTGCTGATCCATATGAATATATGGAGCAATGCTTGCTAATCCTGGATTATAATTTGTTAGAAAAGATTAAAAAAAAAACATCAGTTCATGCAGCAATTAATTTCCAAATGGATTAATGAAGAACTTGTGGGGTTTTTCCATTTTTATTCCCCCCCCGCCACTGCTTTTCTCTTAGGACAGCAAGGCTGGCTATAAGCTGGTCTTCATGTCTTAATTTCTCTGGTTTATATCTTCCCTGTTAACATTTCAAAATGTTTTAATTTTAATGTATGATAAAATATTTTCTATAAGCAGTTAGAAGTACACTTCATCATTAAAGACTTCTTTCTTCTGTCTTTGTGTCTTAAATTCACCTTTTGCCTTTTTTCTTTGTATTTGTTACACTGGTAACTCATGTTCATCCTGTGATTACTGCCTTCTTTTGTCATTCCCAACTTCTGGGAGGTAGCCTTCAGCTTGTACTTGAATCTTGTGCTGTGTAACTTCCTCCAGTTTTTGCTACTTGATCCTCAAGTTCAAATTATTATTTCCACATTTTCTGTTTGCTGACTTGCAAATTTTGTTGACGTGTTCTTATTTTTCGTGTTAACTTTTTTGTTAATTTTTTTATTGGGTAGATGTATTCCCAGACTTGAATCTTAAGCAGTTGCTACAAGGTCTTATTCATGAAATACTTCTTGATTCTTTAGTCAGATACTAATTTTTTTGAAAAGTAGTTGCTTCATTGGTTGTGCCAAGGAACCAAAGCATCTTCCTACCAATTATGAGAACTAGGTGATCACAATTCATTAATATTATCCTGTGCTTTAGCTTTTACTGATGTCTCTATCTCAGTTTGTCTATCATTATGTGAAATAGCAGTAGGAAACTGGAAGCAGGAGCATAGGACTAGAAGCAACTTTCTAAATCAATTCCAGTCTTCTGCTATGTAACTTTGATAACTATGTTGTGTAGATTCTTTAAGCTAAGCTTAAAAGATAAGAATTAAGACTTAAGCAGAAGGAATTAGAAGTCTCTGAAATTTCTGTATCTGACTAGAGCAATGTCTCAGGCAAGGTGCTTCAAGCTGATCTAAAAGAACTGAGACTTACTCGGTGTCCTATGAGGAATAGGTGGACAGGAAAGGTCAGCAAAATAAGCTGTCTCTATGGCCAAGAACGGTGGGAATAAAGAGAGCTGCCAAAAGTTAAATCAAGCTAGCCGTCCTAAAAAGTTAATTACAAACGAAACTACACAGAGAGATTAAAAGGTAAAAAAGGCAAATTATTAAAGGTATTTTAGTTACAGCCCTAAACCAACAAATATTTGATTTCTGGTATCAAAAATAAGGACATAGAGCTGAGGGAAAAATATGGAGTAGCTAAAAAGAGTGTGAGGATATAGAGGTGAACACAAGCATGCTTGAAGACCAGAGAGCTTAATGCGGAGGGAGGTGTGCCTTTATCCCAGGGAGCTGGGAGGAGGGCAATAGGAAAAGGTCTGTGAAATCACAGCATTAGTTATTTTTAACAGATCTATCAATTTGGGGTGGTGTTAGAAGAAGAAGGTACACTGTGTGTTACCACTTGCCATGGAGAAGGTGGCCAACTATAGACATATTAGACTGATCTCAACAGTATGGAAAACTGCAGAACAAAGTTGAATCGGAAGTATAATTTGAAGGACTGAAACAAACAACTAAATAAAGATAACAATAGAAGACTGACCATATAGTTCTTTGAAGACTTCCAGGAATAACTAAGAACAGTAAAAACGTTTGAGTGTGATGCAGACAGTATAAGGAGTTCCCAGTGATATTTGGGAAATGGTGCTGAAGCAGGTGAGGGAATCAAATGCTTCCACTTTCTTCTTTTAAAGATAATACTTAAATATTAAGCTGTCAAGTAAAGCCAATATTTATAACAGGCCATTTTGTATTAGGTTGCTCCAGTATTTCATGAAACACTAGGTTTTGAAAAAGCTGTTAGACTTCAATTGGAAGTCGCATGTAGGCATCTGCATCCCGAATTTTTCATGTTTTTCTTCTGCTTATTAGGGAAAAAATGCTGTTGGGGTTTTTTCTCCATCTGGTTGTGGTTCTTAATTTTGTGGATGTGTACTGAAGTGTGTGGGCAGTGTGGATTTCTCATGTAGGGGCACAGAACAGATGCAGTACTGAGTCTGAAAATACAAGGCAAATCTTCTCTATTAGAGTGACTCTGTCCCTTGCAAGTAGCAGAAATGCTATTTGAAGGTTTATGAAGGAATAGATGACATCATTTTGTCTCATTGTAACTAATTATGGCTTTGGCTTAAACCTCTTTTTCCTTCCCATCTGAAATTCTGAGGATAGTGATAAATCAGAATATATCTAGGGTTTCGCATTCACTTTTGAAATCCTGTCTGGATTTCTATGTTGCCCTTCACTATGTGTAAACTCACAGGGTTTATAAACTTGGAAGGTTTTCAGAGTTCTTTGGAATATTGCAGGTGTCTCTTCTTGAGCCATTGTTTCCTTCCTATTTTTTAGTATTCAAGCAATCTAGGCATTACAAAAGGCTATTTCTTCAAAGAATCTTTTTTGTAAACTTTCAGAGTCTATAAATGCAGTTAGACTGTGATCTCTTTGCATCTAAAAAGACGAGCAGGGTGAGGTTTCTTATTAGTGATGCCTAATGCGAGGCTGTATCTGTGAGAGAAAATCCTTACTGACTTAATATTTTTGTGTGATAATTTTATTTCAGCTGTAAAAAGTGCTTAGATGCTATACACGTCTAATTGTCGGGCTATCTTAATCTTATGACATGTAGAATCTTATGACATGTACTACAGATGTGAGGCTTTTAATCCTGAGGACAGGGGATAGCAATTTACAATCCAGAAAGGCAAATGAAAACATAAGATTATATGCTTGATTCTCATCGAAATTCAGACCATACTGAAGTCTGCTGTTGGGCTTTTCAGTGATTTATGTAAGCTGGTATTATATTTTAACACAAATATGTCAACCTTAGGCTATTACATCTGGCCCTTACTGGGGGAAAAGGGGGGAGTGAATGGTATTCTGGTTTTATTTTTTACTTTTTCTAATTGATGCTTTACTGTGTTTCTACCATAGAAATGAAGACCTAAAACAAATGTTGGA
>VZTQ01016379.1:0-12653 GCA_013400755.1 Pelecanoides urinatrix | reverse complement strand
AAAAACAGGACCTTCAATTATAGCTTGCTGGAATTGAGAATTAGAATGTGTTTAATTATTTTATTGTATTTCTACGTATCTGACAAAGCAAAAATGAAAATTATGTAAGTAGGTGCTTCTGCTACAATTAGAGTAAGTTGTTAAGCTCAGTTCTCTGGATAGAGTGTGTTTGTAATTAAAAAATTGTAATGGGAGACAATTTTTTTTATGTTGGTGGGATAGATATAGGAATTCTTAATCTCCCTTTCTCTAGGTGTTGATATTCTGATCTTAAAGGAAAACTGTTACATTGTTCATTACTCTTTTATTTTGTATATAGATAAAACTGTCATTTTGTGAGTAACAGTAGCTTTGGACAAGTGAGATTTATTTGATGTCATTCACCCAATGCACTTTGACAGGTGGTTCTAAAAAAAATTTTCTTACAACGTTTAGCTTATTCCGATTAGGCCAAAGCATATAAAGTGTGTATGCGGCCATTCTGTAGAAGTGTTTTAGGTAATAAATGCATAATAAAAAAGCCTCTCCAGGATTTTAAAAAAAATTAAGATCTTTCTTCAAGGAATTGCAGTCCAGTAATTTTGAAAATCCTCTTTTTAATGCATTTGATTTTTTGGAAAAGGATAGTATCTTATCTTTAGCTTATTGGCCAGAATGCTTTGAATAATAATACCTAGCTCTTACACAATTCTCCACATTTCTAAAGTACTCTATAAATATGGAATAGTTAATCATCTCGAAGAGTATCGATATTAAATAATGAAAAGCTTCATGAAACCCAGATTTTTTCTGATACTTCAGATCCTCAGGCCCACAATAATTAAAGCTTCTTTTGCCTTCTCATAGGATGTTTTTCTAATCATATTTTGATGGCTAATATCTGTAATTAATATGATCTTTTTCAGAATATTATAAACACATTTTTATTCCAAGAATTCATTTACCTCCACTTAATGTCTCTTTCAACTAGGGGATTGCATATATGCTTCCTGTTCCTGTAACAGTAGAACCAACTGTAACTATAACAGAATTATGGCAGGGACTTGAATAGTGCCTACTAAAACATTGGTTCAGATTAAAATCATGTAACAGATTTTGTTCTTTTAAGTGGTGTGTGAGAATATCACTAATATGCCGAGATCTGTTAGTGCTCTAGTGCTGAAATTCTGGTGGCCTTTAAGTCATGGTTACTAAGCAAGAGTGAAGGGTGCCGGTTTGTGGTTCATATGGTTAGCTGTCACTGAATGCTATGTGGCTTTTATGGAAACTACCAAATAATGTAGCTGGAATCAGACGTAAGCCTGCTCTCTCCAACTTTGGAGAGCTGGTTTAGCATGGTATATAGCTGATGCAGAATCAAGGGGGTAGAACACAGCGATTACCTCTAAGCAGGTAAACCCAGGTTTTCAGTTGGACACTCATCGCTGAAGAAACACTATCAATAATATTGGTATTAAATAGTTAGAAAAAGGAATGTACAGTCAGTATATCTTCAGCACTTCTAAGGAATATTAGATTGGAAATATCATTCAAATCGTTTCTTCCTATAATGAAAGATGCAGTTGTTTATTTTGATCATGTCACTTCTGAATCATTCTGCTGTTGTGTAATTTTGTTTCCAAATGACCTTAGCTCAACTGAAAATTTGACATCATATCTACCCCCACAAGTTTCATATTACTGCCTTTGACCACCTTGTGTCAACATTGAATTCCTTTCTTTTTTAGTTCAAAAATGTTACTCTGTCATTATACCAAATGAATGAAGGAATAGTAGGGATATTTCTTTATACTGAATCCAATTCCAGTGGCTTCTTTTAGTTATTTCACTATGTAAGTGTTTGCATTCTGGACTTTGTCCTAAAGTATATTTTAGAAAATTTTGTGCAGTATAACTTCCTGGGGTGCTGGCTGCTGCCCCTTCTCCCCCACCTCACCCTCCCACTTCCCAATCTCAAGTGTAGTGTGGTGTACAAACTGGGGAATAAATTAATCTGTCACAGGAGGGCAGAGTGTAGATGTAGTGTTACACCCGACTAAGTAAAACATGTTTCCTTTTCCTCTTTTTCCCAACCTTCCCAAAGCCTTTTAAAAACATATTCAAGAACACCAAAATTAGGAAACGCACTTAGAGGATGCACGTATTTAGAAAGCAACAGAGAAAACAAGATGAAGAAGTTTGAGGTAATGAGTAAAGAGCACAATTTATAATAATTTGGAATTTTATCTGCTTAGAATTGTTTCTGTGAAGCTACTGAAAATCTTCCCATTTAGTTTTAGAAAACTGTAACTTGGTGTTCCTTCTCTCTTTGAGAGCAGCTTTCTTAATTCAAGGCTTTCAGTGATGTTCTATCAACATACATGTCTTTAATAGTAATTGTATTGTTGTTTTCAGTAGGATTTGGAGGGTGAAGGAGAAATGAAAGTACTATATTAAATATAACATTCACAGCGGAAAATCTTGGAATGAAGAAATGTTTCAGAAAGAGCATTTTTACTGAGGTTTCTACACATTTTCTGTGTCATATCTTTTTTTGATGTTTTGCTTGAAGTAAAACTTAAGTCAGTTCTTTCTATATTGAAAATAATTGACTGTCTCATGTTTTGCTTCTGTTCTGCGGCAAAAGTTGTCATGGTAAAATCTGCATTAAGCTGTGCACATGTTTTTAATTAAAAATATCGCATATAACAAGGCAGTATTTAAAGTAGAGGTTAAAGAAAGTGTAATAATTTGCCAGTCTACCACAGTATAAACATGAGACAGATATGAAAAATATTGGAGGAGGAAAAATTACTAGTGTAAACTCTTAGAAGATAATTTCTTTAACAAACTGTGTTTTTCAAACTATCATATGCATTTAATTTTTTAACCTGTGCTTCAAAAATGGCAATGTATTAATTTACAACATAGAGGGTGAAAACTTCAACTATCTGTCAGTGATTGTTTGGCAACATGAATGAGCATCTCTGAAGAATCCTTTTACATTTCACTTCATCATATGCTTAGAAAGATCAGGCAGGCATAGCTAGGAAGGCATTTAAAATAGTGTAGGGAAAATTATGCACCTGTTAAGCCAAGCTGTTATTCTTGTATGAAGTAAGAGTGAGAGGTGATACTAGTTATTTTAGTGCTCTACAATATACTTACTCTAAAGTCGACAAAAAACAAGGTAGGATTCTTTTCAGCGTTACAGCAATGCCTAAGATGACTGCATACTTTGGATGTGTACTGTGTTTATAATTGAATCCTATCTTTAGTGGCAAAGTTGAGTGGACAAAAATTAGGAAAACCCGATTTAAGGTTGTGCATGTAACCATTCTTAGCCTTCTTGACATGCATACTATGATACAGTTTTTAATTTAAAAGACCACATTTTCCACTTCTTACTTCAGAACTTCATTTTATTCAAACACAAAATGGATGTTGCCTATATTAGTGGGAATTTAGCCAATATTTTTCACTTATTTTTCAAATTGTGGCCACTGGTCATATTTTACTGTTTGCTCCCCAGTTCATATGCTGTTCTGAAGGCAGAACTTTTTATCTCCTGTTCACTCACAGATGTAAGTGCCTCACAAATATTAACTGACTGGTTTTAAAAAATGTGCTGTTGAACTAAGAAGGAAGTGGGGAGAGGGTTAAGTTGAAAGGATCCAGCAGTTAGAGTGACCAGGCTGGGAGGAACTGTGACAAGAAAGTTTCAGCTTCACTTCTGTAGCAGTTTGGAGAAAAGAGTATGAACAGTCTGCTACTAAAGGATGGGGATGAAGTTTTTCAAGTAGAGAATTTTCCAACCTATTTTGTCCTATTAAGTGTGGGGGTTTTTTTTGTGATTTTAATGATTTAATATTCTAAAGGGAGGATATTGGAAACCAGACAAAGCTAAATGTGTCCCAACTTATAAATATTTCAGGATAATCTAACTTCCGGATGATCTTCAATAGAATTAGGAAACTTTACCATTGTAAATGCTTCAAAAGCTAACAGCTGCATATTGTTAGTATGCTGCAGGCTGGGGTTCTATAGTTCATAAATAAGTCCAGGAAGGAATCAAGAGTATAATTCAGTTTTTTCTTCATGTTTATGCCAGAAACATTTTGTGAGATTAAATGCTTCATGAAGAGGTGATAGTTGTTGTTGTAAGGGAAAAGCACTGTTTTATTTCTGTGTCAGTTTAGGGGAAATAGTTCAAATTGGTTCACTGTTGTAGCATGTTTTGACTGAATGTTACAAGGCTTTTTAAAATAGTAATGCAATCTGACTTTTTGCCAGAATGATACATTATGTTATTCTATGACACAGGTATATGCATTTGTCTTTTTTAGGAAAATAATAGATAGTCTAGGACAATGGATTGATTGCCCTTACCTTTTTGTGTTCACTTAGGATTTTTATTGCAAACAAACAATAGAATATCTGTAATTCAGATAAATCCTATTTGGTGCATAACTTTCAAAAGATTTGAAATACTTGTTTTTCTCAGAATCCTTAGAAACAAATGATTTCTTGAGTGTCACTTTCTTCTCTTCCTGTTTTCACTCTTAAGGAAGAAAACCTTAATTATCTAGAGACAGAAAAATATGTCCCAGAAATGGGTTGCCACTATTTTGGCTAGGTTATTTTTTCCTTGAATAAAATTGCTTTAAACATTAAGTTTTATAAGCACAGCTATGGTAAGAAAGAGCTGTTTTCTCTTTAGAAATATCACAGAGTGAGTGGACCTCAGAGAGCTCATACATGGATACGTTAGTTACAGTTCTTGAGTTGTTCTCCCCAGCTGTTTTTGGCAGTGAGATTCCACATCAGCTTAAACGGATTTTATATTTATGGTTCCAAAACAATGCATTAGATAGAAAATGACTCTTGCTTTCATATGCATAAGAAAGAGAGAATGACATAGTTCAGAACAAATACTCAAATTTTGATAGGGGCTTCCAGAAAGCCAGGATTTTTTTTTGACAAGAGGTATAGTTGGAGATATGATATATTGATGATTATGTTTGATGATAGAGTAAAAGTGTGTGACAGGTGTTACTGAACTACATGCTTTGAGTTACCTATGGCAACAGGTATAATGTTCAGTATTAGCATGCTCACAAATCTTTACTGTAATGATTCAAAAGTATGTATTTTCCCTATTAGAGCTTCATTTTTCCATAGACATAACTCTTCAAACCTTCTTGTCATCTGTCAGGGTTTGAGCAAACAAATTTTGACACAAATCAGAAAACTGTGACAGTTGAGTGACAAGCTGTCAAAGGTTCCAGAGCAATTGTACAGTTTATTGCCTTAAACTGTGCTAAGCAGATAAATATCAGGAAAGACCCTGAAATTAATCATTACAAATATTGCAGAAATTTAAGTGATTTAAGAATAATAGATATTGAGGATCTTAAGTTATTTCAGGGCTAGAAAGAATGTTGTAGCAATGCTTTTTATAGAAATCATTAATGCTAAATAACACTTCATGTCTTAGGAATGTTAATTTGAATATTTTCTAAGATTGTAATAGAAACATGAGTTAAATTTTAGGGTCTAGAGGACAGCATGGAAACTAAAAGGTCAGTAGACCATTTTCATCTCCTGCTCTTATAAATACTGTGTGTGGTAACCCGGTCTAATGTTTGAATACACTTAATGGGAAGGGTGAGGTTGATTGCTGCTGCACCCTGCTCTTGGAGTCTAGCTGGGATGGGGTTAACTTTCTTCTTTGCAGCCCATATGGTGCTGAGCTTTGCATTTGTGGCTGNTTGAAATACTTGTTTTTCTCAGAATCCTTAGAAACAAATGATTTCTTGAGTGTCACTTTCTTCTCTTCCTGTTTTCACTCTTAAGGAAGAAAACCTTAATTATCTAGAGACAGAAAAATATGTCCCAGAAATGGGTTGCCACTATTTTGGCTAGGTTATTTTTTCCTTGAATAAAATTGCTTTAAACATTAAGTTTTATAAGCACAGCTATGGTAAGAAAGAGCTGTTTTCTCTTTAGAAATATCACAGAGTGAGTGGACCTCAGAGAGCTCATACATGGATACGTTAGTTACAGTTCTTGAGTTGTTCTCCCCAGCTGTTTTTGGCAGTGAGATTCCACATCAGCTTAAACGGATTTTATATTTATGGTTCCAAAACAATGCATTAGATAGAAAATGACTCTTGCTTTCATATGCATAAGAAAGAGAGAATGACATAGTTCAGAACAAATACTCAAATTTTGATAGGGGCTTCCAGAAAGCCAGGATTTTTTTTTGACAAGAGGTATAGTTGGAGATATGATATATTGATGATTATGTTTGATGATAGAGTAAAAGTGTGTGACAGGTGTTACTGAACTACATGCTTTGAGTTACCTATGGCAACAGGTATAATGTTCAGTATTAGCATGCTCACAAATCTTTACTGTAATGATTCAAAAGTATGTATTTTCCCTATTAGAGCTTCATTTTTCCATAGACATAACTCTTCAAACCTTCTTGTCATGCTTGCACAGCATCAAGGCTTTATGTCCAACCCCATCGCTCCCGAATGTCGGTAAGCTGGGGGTGTGTAAGAGGTTGGGAGAGACATAGCTGGGACAGGTGACAAAACTGATGAAAAGGATTTTTCCATACCGTATGGTGTTGTGCTCAGCAATAAAAGCTGAAGGTAAGGGGGAGAATGCAGAGACATTGGTAGTTATGGAGTTTGTCTTCCCAAGCAACTGCTATACATACTATGGCTCTGCTTTCCAGGAAGTTGCTGGACATTGCCTACCAATGAGAAGTAGTGAAAGAATTCCTCCTTCTGCTTTGCTTCCATGTGTGCCTTTTGATTTTTCTTATTAAACTTTCTTTATGTTGACCCACAAGCTTTTCCATCTTATTTTCTCCCCCTGTCCTGTTGAGGAGGAGGAGTGAGAGAGTGGTTGGGTGAGCATCTGGCAGCAGCGAAGGTCAGCCCACCTGTGTGGGCTTGCACAATCTGTGTAAGATTTTGAAATGGACAGGTGTTACAAATAGAAGACTTATAGGCTAGACTATGCCAAGGATGGACTTACTGAAGAAAATGTTAAGTAGATTTCTGAGGAGCAGAAAGGTGCCTTTGCTTTGAGGGATAGCCAAACATGTTGGATCCTTGTAGACCAGGTCTCCTCTTTTTTTTATGCTGGTACTCATTCAATTGAAATAATTTTTGGTTGGTTGGTTGTGTTTTTTTGGTATACTGAAACATAGGGAAGGAGCCTCCGTGTTCTTGTGCTGGACTTTATATTTACCACTCACCCCCCCCGCTCTCCCAAACACTCCTCTACACCAACCTACTTATCTACCTGCTTACCAATGTAGTTGCAGCCTTTCATTTTCACTATGACTTCAGTGTCTATGTTTGTTTGCTTACTTGTAGAAACCAACATGTGTAGAATGCACTGAAGGCTGTTCTACCTTTTAGCATTGTCCTATCACTAAGTATTCCGTGAAAAATAAGAAACAAGTCTAATTCTGTGGCTGAATTTAGTTATCTCTAAAACTCAGCAAGCCAGTTCATTAATGGTGGACTAAAAAAAGTCACTTATCTGTTAACTTTATGATACCTATAGATATTTTGTTTGTTTAAAAAATTTAATATACTTTTGACCTATTTGGTAATTCAAATTTTCTTCCTTCTGAAGAATAGTATAATTAGATACTGAGCTATCCTAGAAAAAAATATTAAATGTCTTCAGTTAAATTTAGAATTTCAGTCAGACTAATGAATTAAATCTTTTCTCAGTGTTTATTTTTTCTAGTTTTCTTTGAAGCTGATACTGTGATTATGAAATTGATTTTAAATATCTGAATTTCTATAACATTTTGAAAAGTAGGTTTGTGGGAAGGACTTGAGTCTTCAGATATGATTGTATAGTATGTCTCTTCCAGTTTTCTTTGTTCTGATGTATTTCCTAGCGAGGAATTACTGCTGAACATTCATTAGTTCAATCAGTAGAATTGCAAATGTAAGATTTCTGTTCTGTAGAGATGATGCGAGAATGTTGAAATGAAATAGTGTGGTGGGAGTATAAGGTTTGGAAGTTGTTTAAGTTGTTTTAAATTATTAAAATTTGGATGTCAATAAAAAAAAATCTCTCCATTCTTAGGTCACTGTAAAATAGATTTAAAGACTCATTGGCTGCAAGTTTATATCCAGTTGCATGACTGTTGTCTTGGTCAGATACACATTTGGACTTGGTAAAAAATGTTTCTCTGGAGTACTGTCTTTTTTTGGTAGTATTCAAGTAGTTTGAATTTAGAAAGCTAGGATTTTTTGTTTGTGTGTTGGTTTTTTGGACTATTTGGGATGAGATGCCGTAACAATCACACATTCTCTTTATTTAATGTAAGCAGAAAAACAAGTGATTGAGGAAATATACAACACTATCAATGTCTTGCAGATATGTTTTTCTTTATGGTGTTCTCCTGCAAATCATGGATATCATTTCTGCATTGTACATTGAAGCCTGAGGTGAAGAAAAATTTTATTTGCCTATTCCAAATCACAAGATTGTTAGAAGAATAAGGACATAACTTGAGTTCTTGACAGTGTCCTTGACTCGCTACACTCATTTCCAATTAGCCATTCATAAAAGATGCTCATTGAGGTCTTCAAAGTCTTTATGCATTTTAATACGTTTTATACCATCCTTCCACCCCCAATTTATCTTTTGCTTATCTTTGTCTCTTGCATTGGGTCATATGCTTAAATTTTCTGGACTAAAAACAATAGGGTATTTACAGACATGGGTTCCCTTTGCCTGCTGGTAGTGGTTCTGTTTGGCAAACTGACTTCAAGATTGTATGTATTTGTATTTAGAAATACTGTCAGTAAGAGATGCAACAGACTACTTTTTTTTTTTTCCATTGGCTTATACAAAAAGTCAAAAAGAAGCAATGAAACCCCTGCATTGAAGTCTTCTGTTTATGTTCATTCTACTTTATTTTGCTTTTTTAATGTTTCTAATCATGGATATTACCAGGTGTAAGTATTATTTATGCAATTTCATTTGTCTTTTATTAAACTCAAGGGTATTGGCAAATGTAGGATCCAGAACATGACTTTAAAAGCACTTCCCTTCTTTGGATAGCTATGGCATCTGTGGTAGAGATGTATGTATTTCCTCTTAAAGATAAACAAGAAAGTTAACGACTAGTGCAGTGTATTTGGGTGCTTCCAAGAATCTCTCAACATACCTATAGTGCAGCATAGAATAAGTCTAAGCTGACATTTGGTTCTGTCAAAAAAGGCATTAAAAATCTATGTGGTTCTAAGGTGACAAAGGAATCTGTAGCTTTTTTCACCTACTACTGACATTTTAGAACTGCATCACAATCTTAATCTTTATGAATGGGTAATAAATAAGTAGTGTAGGTTTTTTGATGTATGGTTATCTCAGATTATTAATACAACAAAAATAGCTCTTGTAAGTAACATTTTTTTTATTTGAAAACTTGGTGTTTGATAGTATAGTAAGAGTGGATCCTGAATTTTAATCAGAAACTATAGTTTGTAAGGAAGCCGTGAGTTTTATAATTCTTACTGCATGCTTTCTGTTCTTATATGTTCTGTAAATTACTTTGTCCCTTCTAAATCTAAAGTATAAATATTTCATTTGCTAAAAATAAAAATACAGAAATATTACAGTCATGATATTGTACTAATGTTTTGAAAACATTTTATGTCAGTTTAAAAATAGTATATTAATGATGAGTATATTTACTTATTTGGAGTTCTGAGGTATGAATGTGACATTAGTAAGGAATGATTACTTTTTATAACATGACTATTTCCAAGTTAAGCTTTTACAAGGTAGATTAACATTTTTTTTTTTCCTGGTTTAGACTTTTTATATTTGCAGAATAAACTTTTTACTTTCCGTTAGTATAAAGCTGTTTCATGAGGTTGAATTTGCATTTATATACAGTTGAAGGGAAGTTATCTTTAACCTTGATGTCCAGCAATTTTGTGTACGCTTAGAAAGTTGTGGTCTGTTAGCAAGAATTGCACTGGCTATTATTTGTGTGTGAACTTTGGGTCGGGGGGGCAATCTATTTTTAAATTTAAAGTGGGGTTTTATGAATCTAAGCTCCATGTCATAAATACAACTTTTTCATAGTGCATTTAGAACAGGAAACATTTTTTTGAATGCTTGGGTTATTTTAAGCAAAGTTTTCATAAAAAGTGAAAGTGAGGGAACACTCAAGATGGGGGCGGAAAAGAATGAAAGGCTAGTAATGGCCTTTCCTTGGAGAGGCACTTTAAAATGTTTCAGAATCATATATTTATAGTTATTAGATGTTTATTTTATATTTTAGAAACATTTTACATTTATTATGTATTTATTTTATATTTACCTGTATTCATCATGATGATGGATTCCAAGCCAATGTGGTTTAGATCGCTGTTTCTAAACCTAGCAGTAGGTGAATATTTCTGTTAGGCTATTAATTGAATTTTTGTTATAGCATTTAGAAAACAAAGGCTTTTACATTACAAGTATGCTGAGTTCCATTAAACCTCTGTCTATTGCAGTAAGAAATATGAGAAAAATCTTTTTTTTTTTAAAGTTTGGTCTACTTAGGAAAATCTCTAACCAAAATTTCAGCATTTGTTACTGTCTTCAATTGGTTTTATTTTTAATTCTGAATAGGTGTTATCTGGTGCTAAGTTTTTTAATTATTTGAACTTAAAGATTAATTTGATTCTTTACACTCAGGGAATAATACTTTAAAATGGGAGCCAGAAGAAAAGTACTTTTCACATTACAGAAAAAATTCTTCTGTTGATTTTTCTAATGCAAAGGATGTGTAACTTGTGTGCAATTTTTTTTAAATTTTCCCTCTAAAATACTGACAGAAAAATTATGTGAGTTTTCCATTATGTTAGCACCTGGCTAAACTGAAATTTTTTTTCAGAAAGACTGAGGTGTACTGGTCCATTGAACTTCTTGATACCTTCCTCAGTATCCTTTGAAATCTAGCTTTCTTTAAAAAATGTTCTGTCTTTATTTGGTACTATACAGCCATGAGGGGATGCACAAGGAAAAATACTTCTATGTATATTTTGCTTCTAATAAAGTTCCATAAATGAGGACATAGACATAACGGACACCTTCTAACTTAGATGGGAAGGAGAACGATCAGGTCATGAAGGTAGTGGTATATGCTAAGACAGTTTAGGATTAGATCAAGTTAACAAAACAATCATCTCACCATGCAGAATTTTTATAGGTAGAAATACTAGGCCTGAACAGGAATAATACAGTACAGTTTCTGGTTACTGACAACTTATCCAGGGTGGTGGCACTGGCTGAATGTAATATACTGAAAGAGATAAAAAAGCAAGAAATATAATGGTCTTGAAGTACAGTAGTCATGGGAGACAACAGTTACGGGAGAATTTCACACCGAGATTGAACTATAGTGAGATTTATAGACCGTCAGTGATCTGCAAGAACTGGTTATGGAGTGTGTAAGAGGAGATTTAACCAATGGGATAGTGCTGAGTAGTCCACAGGATCTGATGCAAAATCTTGCAATATGAGATTTTATCTGTCAGTAAAAGTGACCATTACGTACTGCGAATCAATATAAAAAATGAAGGACCAAAAAACCCCCCAAACCAACAGCAGACCCCCGTCCCCCACCTGTTAGTGTGCACAGTGTCAAGGAAATAAGTAAACAAAACAGCTTATTGAAAAGAAGGCAAAATGTACAGTAAAGAAAATTAAAGCCATGTAGTCAGTGGAAGATATTTAGGGAAGAAGAGGAAGCATACAATAAGAAAGATTAAAAAAATGGCAAAAACAAGCAAGGTTAAACATGTTGGTGAGAGAAATCATTGGAGGGAAGAATGCATCCATTAAAAGCTGAAGTTACAGTCAGGTAAAGGTAACAGTGTCATAAAATCTGGCAGATGAAATTTAAGTATGTGGTAAAGCAGTAAAAAACAGCATGAAGCAGCTAGCAGAAGAAACTATTGAGGAACCTTTTCACAGATGACGCAGGCATGGGAATGTTGTTGGGGAGGTTGTAGGGCCAGCTTGTACAGATGCTAAATGAATTTCTCACAACGCTATTCGCTGTGGAGGACCCCCAGGCCAGAGCCTTCCTTCGTAGAGAACGCATCAGAGGTTGTGTTTGAAATCAAAATGCCTACAGAAGTGTGGAGCATGTGCACATACATTCCTGTTTGTAGTGAAATGAACATGAACAAGTTGCTGGACTCGCTCGCATTCACTGCAGAGTTCTTAAGGAACTCAGGCATAAAATGACTGAATTACTAATGGACATGTATAACCTCTTGCTTAGGGCTGCCTTATCCTCTGAAGACAGCAGGGTGACAAATGTGACATGAGGTATTTTGCATGTTTATTTTTGTTGTTTTAGTGTTTCTTTCCATGATCCAGGGAATTATGGGACAGTAAGCCATGCAAATGCACTGGATGAAGTAGCTGAAATAAGAATAGAAAGTGGAAGTTGTGGACACTTGACTAAGATCCATTCGGGAACAGTATTTAAAGAACAAATTGTTTTGAAAGGGTTAAAAATCATAGGAAAAATGTTTTGGTTGATGTAGTCCATTTGGATTTCCAAAAGATTTTTTTTTTTACAGCCACCCATTAAAAGCTTCTCATAGAATCATAGAATC
>VZTQ01016373.1:0-75922 GCA_013400755.1 Pelecanoides urinatrix | reverse complement strand
TAGACAGTCGAAGCACTCCCTATGTCAAAGAATTGCATAACTGTTTGAGTGTAGGGACAGTATTGAAATTTATATTGAAAATTATATTGACAGGCCACAAAAATAATATGAAAAAATAGATAAAACTCTAGAGAAACAAGTGTAAATTATCAAATTAAGCAGATGTAATCAACCAAATACAGAAAGGATGAAGAACAGCTGACTAGGTATTGGTTCTGTAGAAAAGGATCTATCCATTATGGTAGATTGGAAGTTGAATACCGGTCATACTACCTTTCCTAAAAAAGTTAATTGCCATACTGGGATGTGCACAAAGCAGGGTAATTGTGGAATCTTGACCTTTAAAGATCTAAGGATCTTTTAAAAAGTACGTTTAACGTTTACACACATTGCCTCAGTACAGCTGACCTTGACACTGGGCAGTGTTATTCCACGCTTTTGATTCTATGAAACTTCCTCTGAAAATAACAGTGGGATGTCTATGAAGGGAACATGCTCTGGAACATAACTCTTCAAAACAAACAAACAGGGAATAAAAGATTTGTTAAGAGAGAGGGCAAGACTGTAGAGCATAGATAACCATCAGTTCACCAGTACTGGCAGTAGCCACTGCTCAGAATGTATCCTTTAGAAACAAATGATGGTCCTATAAGGACTCATTCAACAGCTGCTGCAGCCAACACGGGTTGAAATACTGGTTTTGTCTGACCTGTTCAACATTATTCAAAGACAATAAGCATTCCTAGAATAGATATTGGCATTGCTGATGTTTGTCCACAGTTTTGGGATAAGAAATTCTGAAGTGGATCTAAAAGCTACATGTGTGTTTCATTTGTTATAGTGTCATGGCTCACGAGTGTCAAGATTAAAAAAAAAAAAGGGGGGGAATCCTGGTAATTCTTTGTTCAGAAAACAAAGAATCTTTGTCTTGAAATCAAAGAACGTGGCAATAAAGGAAGTCTTCAATGCCTGGCCTATCTGTGAAATTAAAGCCTGTGAACTATGCAGCTTAGCTAGTGCACCACACCTCAGCAGTATCCACACTATTAACTCATCTTGTGTTTTGTGGTATGAAGATGACCCTCACAGGGTTTCTTATTAAAAAAAAAAAAAAGAAAAGAAAAGAAAATAATCAAAAGAATGGCTTAGAGGAGATGAAAAGATGCTCAAGGAAGATAATAACATCAGTGTCATTGGTTTACGGTAAAGCACAGGAACATGGGGTACTGTGAGTCCAGGCATCAGAGTATAAGGGGTGTAACTGGCGGGCGAAAAAGTAGGCATTTAGCTCTGTAACTGTGAATCTGGTAAAAAGTAGCAAGGAGGAAATGTGAATTGGGAGAGTGAAAAAATAAAAAGTAAAAGATCTGCTAAATTACAGATAAAAAAACCCATGAGGTTTTTACTTGTGAGTACTGTGTCTAGAAGAGACTATCATGGTTGAAACGCGCCCAGAGTAACTTCCATCCTTAGCCATGCTGGAGAGAATATAGGGAGAATGCAAGAATTCAGGGTAAGGTGCCTTGCAGATCTTCATTAGATCCACTTTAAACAAAAGGTGTAAGTATAACATCCTTGCTCCTTGTTAAATTACATGCTGTAGCTTGATATTTACATCCAGCCATTGCCTATTCATTGCCTTACATGTCCTGCTCGCAATTGTACACACTTTACTGTGTAATGCCTAATAGGTGCAATCATTACATACAACGGGGCAGAGCTAAAGAAGTCAGGAGAGTATGTTCTCTACTGACTTTTTACCATTCAGAACAGAAACCTATTTTCTGTTTAATGTGCGTGCATTGTTAGTAATTATGTGCAAATGTACTGTTGATGGAGACAAGTGTAATAAGAAAATCCTGAAGTATGCAGAGATTTTAGCAAGTGCAGAATATTAGCACAGCTCTAATAGAACAAGTATTAGATGCTCATCGAGAAGCTTTTAGCTCTATTATATATAAGTCATTAGATACTGTAAGTTTTAGCTATCAACTTGTATCAATCAACTAACTTGAACTTCAATTTCTAATACAAATATTTAATAAAATGTGTTTCAGTCCCATGTGAATCAATTCATCTCCTGCTTTCGAAGCAGGGGACGTAATAATGATTTAGCATACTCTGGTATACTGTTCTCTGTGTCTGCTGTCAGATAGTCACTAAAACTTTATATTTTATATGGCATGTTCTCAGCACATGTAGTATTTCAAGATATTTCATACAGTCTACAATATTTAAAAGACATTAATTTGCCATAAGGATAATTTTGTCTTTGAAGTGTATGTATTTGGACAGGCAAGGTAATTCTCTTAGTTTCATACTGTGTACAAGTTTTAGGCTTTCTTGCGAGCTTATTCAATGAACAGAATATCCAAAAATTTTGTTGAAACACATACTAGCATGGGCAGAGGACAATTGCCAAAGAAATGGAGAAGCTGTTTACCCTGACAACAAAACCTTTGTTGTAAGGTTATTTTTAAGCAAGTATTAGTTCTAAGCGTGTTCAATATGACCTAAGCAGAATATACCCCTTTCAGTGCTACTGATTTTAGAGCTTGTCAATACTAATTACTTTGTCCTGAGAATATCTTCCACTCTGACTGAGCAGAGTTACCCATGTCGCAGGGCACCGTGAGGGCTGCGGCTCCCCATGGGACAGCACCGCAGGGCTCCCCATGTGGGGATCGTCAGGGCAGGGCCTGGCAGCCTGGGCCTGTCCCACTGCCCAGCCAGGAGCAGGGCAGCTGGGGGGCACCGGGGCAGCCCCAGCCCCCAGCACTGGGCACCAACCTAGGTCAGGGCCAGCTTGGGCTGTGGGTCTGCCGGTGGGCCCGGCTCAGCAGGGCCCATGGTCAGGCAGGGCTGAGGCGCAGCTGGGCTGTAGCTCAGGCCACACCGGGCCCCGCGAAGGAGCCTCACCTGAAAGCAGCTCCCGCGGGCCAGGGTTCGCCCTGGCCTCCCCTCGGCGTGTCTGGGAGCCTGTCCCCGCAGTCACCAACAGGAAGGGGCTGTCCCTGGCTGCGCCCTGGGCCCAGCAGTCGGGAGTAGTGCGGGGGTGCGGGGCAGCTCCCAGGGCCAGTGCCCAGGAATAGGAGCCCGAGTCCATTCCTCGATTCCTCCACAGATCTGGACACACGTCACAGTGCAGGCCTGCGTACAGCGTAGTTGCACCCGAGTCAAGCCTCTTATTTAAGGCTTTTTAGAACAACACCAAAATGTTATGGAAGTTTACAATCCACTGTACTATTCTATAAGAGTGAATATTTTCAAACCACATGAAAACATTAGTTTATGGATACTTCTGGATACAAAAACAGTGTAAAAGGTAGATGGGTGTACGCACTAAGGAAAATCTACTTCCAAATTTCGGTTTGATTTAATGACTCGATAGGGTCATTATTTCTAAAACTGTTTTTACTCTGTCCTCCGTCATGCTCCACAAGATGAGACAGGAGTTGCACGAAGGGTCTTGTCAAGGACTAGCCTGACAGCAGCATAAGTATATTCTTTTATACTGAAGTGTAAGCGCTACTCAGGAGCTAGGAGAATAAAAGTAGTAACCACATTCCAGAGAAAACATATTTTCTCCAGCCTGTGTCTGCAAGTATGCTCCAAAGGACAGCACTTCCCCAGAGCAGAATTAAAACCTGCTCTTTTGAAGAAAAAGACACACACCCCCCTCCCAAAAAACTGTAGGACTTGTAAAGGCTGAGAGAAGGGACTCTAACAATGTAGGAACGAATATGGCAGAATCAGAGGAGGCGCAGATGTAGGCTTGAGGCATGGCTGCTGGCACTGCACGGTTAAGCAGGAGTCTTAACAAGGTGTCTTGCTCCATCACCCCCTGCCTCTGGTTCCCCTCCTTGTGTATATGCATTTTGTGCTGGTTAAGAAGTTCTAAGCACTTGAAAATATTTTCTTTGCCAGCATTCTGGTGCATCCCCAAAGACATGACAAGTCTCCACCAGATGCCACAGGGATAAATGTGGTGGTGTAGCAGGTGATTAAGAAGCTTTGCAGAGAAATCTAAAGAGAGGGTGGAAGGCAGGAAAGTCAGGTTGCAAGATCACACTTCAAATGAAGTGGCTAATTAGCATTGCATGTGACAGAAGGCATGGCAGAAGCCAACGCAAGATACCACTCAGACTTCAAGTTTGACACACAGAGACTTAATATGATGAAACTCTACAGCAGTTTGACAGGTGTCCACCAAAAGAAATTTCACTTAAATTGTCACAGGTAAATTAAAAGATTGATTTGTTAGAGTAAAACAAGCCAGATCCAACATCACAATTATAGTGTAGGTACATTCCTATGCTTACTTTATTAGACATTTGTCTTTCAAGCATGTTGTTGAAGGGACCCAAGGTTTCTGTTGATTCTACCTCTTATTTTTTTCCTCAGTTGATTCTACTACTATTTCAACAAGAGTTGAAAAATATCTGCTTCCATTTTTTCCCCCCCCCTCCTGTGTGCCAGCATTTAGCATACATTTCACTGAGCTGTGTGAGCATACTATTCACTTTTGCTGTGAACAAGGAATCTTCAAGGAAGGGTCAGTTGATGTGGGAGGGAAAGAGGAGATGGAAGTTGGTAGCATAGCTACAGCCGTCAGCACTTAGGTCTGCTTAGACTGTCACTGAACCCCCAGCTTAACTCTCCTACAAAGTTCATGATACCATCCTTTCATCTTGCTGACTAACCTAACCTACTGCAATGTCTGAGTATAGCTTTGCGTCAGCAAAGCAAGTTAGGTTAGTGTGGAGTGCATTTGTTAATACTGGATGAATATCCTGTGATATCAGGCAGCAATGAACTGTCTATCTAGTACACAAACATGAAATTAG
This sequence comes from Pelecanoides urinatrix, assembly GCA_013400755.1. Classification (NCBI taxonomy): domain Eukaryota; kingdom Metazoa; phylum Chordata; class Aves; order Procellariiformes; family Procellariidae; genus Pelecanoides; species Pelecanoides urinatrix. The sequence goes on along the minus strand of VZTQ01016373.1, from coordinate 71,075 downwards.
CTTCAGACAAAACAGTCACCCTGGAACACATTACATTTTCAGCTTGCTGAGAGGCCCAAACCACCTACATAAAAAAGAGCACTCCCCAAACATCCAGTGTTTCTGAAATGAATACTGGATTTGGACTGACTGAGCAAAGCCCTTTAACATGAATTTAAGGGCATGCTTAATTAGACTGTTATTAAAACGGACCATTAATAATCTTAGTACGACTAGTCTGCAGTATCTCCATTTTGTACGTAGATGAGACAAAGTATTTTTCAATAAATGTGGCTTAAATAAATTTTATTTATTAGATCAAATCAAATCAGATCAAATCAGAATGTTTCTCAAAATCAGATTTCTTTATTGAATTTTTACGTTTTGATAAGATACACAATTTGAGTAAAACATTTAACAATTACTTTTATCACTACAAACATATATTTAGATGGGGGAAAAAAATTGTGATATGTACCTAAAGTTGTTACTGTTGTAAGAAGCATTCTAAGAGTATTACACACTCTCTTACACTGTCAATAAACTGCAATGCCAACAAAATACAAAAACTTTACTGGAATCATTTAATGGAATAATTCCTTTACTGGAATAATTATTACTGAAGTATTAAATATACATATAAGAATTAAAACATACAAGCTTTTTGTTGTGTTATGTTTACCTTAGCTGCAATGTTTCGTTCATCTCTTCCTATAAACTCCGCACATTAAATGGAAGCTATGCATATGTTAAGTATACTAAGCATATGCATCTTGTATGCTAAGGACATTCAGTTACATATGCCAATTAATGATTAACTAAGATTTGTGTTGAATGGTTTATCCTGAGCGTTTTCTGCTACTGTAAGTGTGTCATCAGTAAAGGTTAGTTCTGATTTTTGCCAACAAGATTTAAAAATCACATCCATGTATTATCATCTCCTCTGGTTTATCTTTCACACCAATTTACTAATAATTTTGTCTCTCCCCTGTGAAAAAATCAGTATTACAGCCAAGAAAGTCCTTCCTCTGACTGTTGCTAGTTTAAAATTATTTGGTTTACAATGTTCTCAACAAGGCTAATTCTCCTTTCTTTGCGAATATGTCTAACTGTCAATGGCAGTTTTATAGATAAAAAGGATGAATCGCCTCAAATTGTAGTCTCTGTTCATCCTAGTTAATTGAAAGTTTGGATTGGAGAAGAGCAGACTGCAGCTCTCATTTAAATTCATTAATACTGTTATGAAATCATTTAGCTGTTTTATGTATTACAGCAGCTGCTAGTGTAGCTTAAAATAAAATGGGAAGGGACCACCCTGCTTTCAACAGAACAGTTTTTACCGGCTTGAATTTGGTAAAGACATCATGCTATCTTTTGATGACTGTTCCCTGGATGACTATCTCCCTAACAACAGATGATGCTTGTGTAATATTGTCTGAAACAAAAGGGCTTCAGTTTGTAATCCTACTCTCAGCACAGTTTGATTACCAAAACAGGCAAGACAAGCAGCCAGATTACTTAAAAGTATCACCCTCTCACCACCATCCCCCCAAAAAATCTGAGGTTCTTACTCAGAAGATTATACCTCATCTTAACCAGAATACAATAGACCAGTTTTAGGATTAACAGATCTCTCTTCTTGCTTTCCCTTACCCTTTTTTAAAGGCAAATTGTTTCCAAGAAGATGAGGACGCCTGTTTTATTCCTATAATCTGCATGTTCACCAAAATCTCTGAAGACAATCATCTGTATAAACTCCACCAGAAAATATTCACCCACTTTGGGTGAGAGCATAAACATAAAATCTTGCTTCTTCACAATTTTCTTGCCATGATCACCTTTTGGAATTGATATGTTCTCAAATGCATCTGTTTTCCAGGTTTCTTATCCTTTATTTAAATCAGGAACCTGATAAGGAAAGAAAGCTTTTAAAATATCAACAGTACACATCAATATTTTTCTGAAAATCTAGACATTTCCTTCACTCTTTATGGTTCATATATATCCAAAGATGTACCCTCAAGCCACTAGCTCATAGCTCTGCTCCCAAGAAATATAACTATATCAATAGTGTTTATTATTTAATATTAAAAAAAATAAATTTTTCATTTCTAAAAGGGTTGCACACCCTCTTTATTATAAATAGAAACCTCTGTCCAGAACACAAAGGGCAGATTGGAAAAGAGGATGGAAATACTCTTTGAAAGCTAAAACAAAAATGGTAAATTAAAAAGAAGGGGGAAAAAAAAAACCCCAACCCTAACAAAAACCCCAAACAACAATGTTTGCCAGCTTCACACTTATTCAAAGGTTGGAAAAGAAAAGCAAAGCTTATTTGAATATATTCCAAATGACAGCCTTTGTGAGGGACTGAAAGGAGTTTATGAGATTTAATAATTAACCTTCACAGAGGATGTACACCATGCCAGAATATTTTTACTCTTCCCATACTCTGTCTTGTGCCTTTAGATTTTTATACTTTAGCCAAAAAGTCAATGAGGTACCAACTTCTCTGAGAACCCACTTAGAGACCCCATTTTCATAGAAAAATACATTTGCCAAACAGCATCACTTATTCTTAAGCAAAGAACAATGAGTCATTTAAGAGTCTAAATTAGAAAAGATCAGAGTAATAAAACTTTTACAAGCTGTCAGATGGTTCAGTGTTCGGGCATATGACTTCTATAAGGGTAAACTTGAAAAATCCTGAATAATTATGCTATAATGCTGTTTGGAACAATCCCTGACCTTTCAACCAAATCAATTATTTATGAAAGAGTGAATGCTTTTTTTTACAATTTCATCTATATTTTTAGGACGTGCAGGACTAAACGTGATTTTGGTATTTAATACCAGACTAATAAATTCTGAGTGCTACAGCAGAGTGGACAAGAGAGAATAAATTCTCTGAAGTTTTAATTAAACACTAATGTGTTTTAAGATTGTAAAAATGTTTTGATAAATTAATAATTACAAACCAAAGAATTCAATTACCCATTCTTCCTTAGATTTTAGAAATGCAGTAAGTGTGTGTGGAAGGAAAAGAAATTAAATAACATAAGGATGTCATCTGTCGGATTTACTAGGGACCTAAGGGAAGGGATGTGCTGAGCCTTGCAGGAAATCTCCATTATAGTGCATCATTCCCTGTGCTATGGCATCTGCAAGAATGCACTCTGAACTTATACCTAGCATAGTCCTGAGTACACGTTCTCTTCTACAAATAGAATAGGATTTTTAGATTCATGTTAAAATGCCAAATTCTGACCTGACTTTAGGAAAGATGTTCTACATTTAGAATAATAACAACAAAAAAGCAAGTTTCTTTCAAACTTTTTATTCCCTGTCCCTGCTTGTTCAAATGAAAATTAATAAACGGTGAACTAAGTTTCATGTTTAGGATCACAGTAGGATTTAGTTTTAATCTGGTTAAATTCTACATGTGCACCCATCAGTTATTAATTTTAGCATTGTTTCCCTTAACGTTTCTCTATGTCCTTAAAAAGTTTTCCTGTGCTTTCAGATTTATTAAACATCTCTCCAATTACAAAGTACATATATTTTGGCCATTTTTAGATAGATAGAAAATATTTACCATATAGGTGTAAAAAGGAAGCTACATGAGCTAAGTGCTAGTCTCTCTATTTTGTTGATACTCAGCGATAAAAGACGTAATTAACAGTAGAAATTGGAGTGAACAGAAAAACTCTGTAGTCAGAATTGGCTTGATGCAACAGAGAAGCCGTGTCTTTTTAATCTGCTCCTGAACCATTACAAAGGGCAGGATGGTGCGCTGGCAAAGTATGCATTTGTCAACTCACAGCAACTGTCCTCATGGGAATTAAGAATGACCTCCATAGCATGCCTCATTCCTAGATAGTCCCTGCTAAATTGAAATAATTTTATGCCATTTTAACAACCCAAATCACATTTTGTGTTTCTTCTTGTACATAGCAATAAAAAGAATACAAGAACTACCAGGGTAAGCTTTCAGACAATCACCAGTGGCCCACTTTATAAAAGTATGCTACCACATTATCCTGAAATGATTGCTGGGCTTAGAACTTTGAGTAACTGCAGTGATTTTTGTAAGGAAGTGTTAGTTTAAATTGCTAAACCCACTGAAAAGCCAGCAATCATTAAAAGGTTTGCTAGTTTAATGGCATTATTTATCTTCAGGCTGCAAACTGTACTTGGCAGCAGATTTCTAATGTTTAAAAGATACACAACTTCTCATAAAAGCAGAGAATAATCTTCTAGCATAGGAAATGTCTAACTCTCTTATACTAGCAGCTGTGCACTCTTTCAAGGGCTATAGCAGAAGGATGAGAATGGAGAAATCTAATAACAGGAACAAGGGAGATCAGTTAGAATCAGGATATTCCGTAGACTTTTTCAAAATGCTTCTTTCCATAGGATTATTTAAAAAAAAAAAAAAAAAAAAAGTGCAACGCAGAGAGGAAATGCTAGTCTTTTTAAGGTATAATCTCTATGGCAGCACTAACAATAGCTGTTCATTTCAAACAACAAATAGTTTCTAGACCAATCTGGTTTTGTTCATTCCTTTTTCCAAATTAGGCCATTATGTCTTTAACTCCTGCAGCACAATAAAAATAGTAAAAAACACTCCCTGCATATACTGAAATATGTGTGAGAGAGCAGAGTCAGATAATGATCTGGTAGAGCAATCGAGATGTTCCATCGACAATGCTTCTTTGGTGACCTCTGGATAATATTTTCTTCTAGGATAGGTAGCAATCTCAATATATTCCTCTACAGAAAGCCATACAGTGAACTGCTTGAGTGTATTCCCTTTTCTTTCATTTACATGGGAATTTGACCAGCAAAATTTGTTTTCCTCTCTCTCTCTGTATTGTCCCAAGGAGACAAGAAAATGAAAATAATGCTGAAATAGTCAGACCTCCTTGCCCTCCTTTAAAAAAATGAAACCTTTTGATGAGGGTTGGGTATTTTTGAAGGTCAATACAGTATGAGATTCTCCAATAATTTAGTTGGTTCCTAACCTACAGGAATAAACTGTACATGTTTCTGTTATATTGTTGCAAATGAAGAGCTGTTTTCCAGCTCCTGGACTAGCAGTTGTCTTCCTGACTTCTGGCTATCTTACTTAGAAGATGTTTATGTAAAATACAATTGTTCCTGTCCTCTCGGACTGATATCCCTGGTAGTGTGTGTCCCATGTGTTAGTGCAAAATAATCATACTACATCATGAAATAGTAACAAAATGGAAGTGGACCAAAAGAGTAAGATCCTGTCAGAAGGCATATACTTGTCATAGATGCAGGTGGCTTGGAAACTGTATTTATCTATCTGGTATATAAGTAAGAAAAGCTACATCAGGAAACACAGAATCAAGTATTTAAGCTACTTCAGCCCTTTGCCCAGTGCCAAGTGTCGCTGTACTACATGTTACATGTTTACATGTTGTTTAACGTCCTGTACATGTGGGATTCCAGTCTGCATAATATAACATTGTCTTTCATTGACTGACTCCTCACTGAATAGGCTGATATTCCAAGATTTATATTTTGATGCTCATTTTTCTCAGTAGAAACCTGAACATTTACATTGTCGGAATACTTTAGTTTCTATCTCGGAATACTTTCTTTTCTTTTCTATTTTCTTCAAGCACTGAGCGGAAGGACTGCAACATCAAATGCAACGTAAGGTATGACACAGGACCAGGTCATAGCACCATAGTTTAGACCAGATAATCACTTTGGTCAGGCTGTAGACCTAAGGAAGATATTAGGGGGATGCACAAGTGGCGATACAGCAGGAGACACCTGAGCTGATACAGCCCCCAAAGGGACTGCAGTTGGTGGAGGAACCCCTGCTGCAGGAGTTGAGTGATAAACAGGGAGCAGCAAAAAGCAAAGGAAACACAACACATGGACCCCCACCTCCTGTGCTGCCCACCGCCTCACCGAAGGGATGGAGCATAAAGTGTGGTGAGGGGATTGGAGATCAGGAAGCGGGGAAAAGAGGTGTCTGGAATGAAGCTGAGGTATTTTTCTCTGAATGCTTAATTGTTTATCTATTTATTAATGCCAGAATCAGTAATTAAAAGTTCATGCTAACTGGCAATAAATTAAATGAAATTAAGTGAAATTCCCCAATTTGAGATTGATTTTGGCCCACAACAGGTACTGAGAAGAAAAAAGTTGAAGACTGTTAATGTACTTTATTTCCTGACTTTTTTTACATTGGAAGAAAAGATAGTTAGCTTCAGAAAACTTGTTTAGTTCAATTGTACAAAAAAAAGAATTTCCCCAAAACCAGATTAAAAATATTCTTAAGTATCCGGGGAAAATAAAAAAAAATCATCCTTTATTAAGCACTCCTAAAAACTTTTTTCTTTTGCACTACAAAGGTTATAGGGTCCACCCCACAAATGCTCAGATTTGAAACAATGACCTTCTATTCACTGTCTTAACTTCTATGCAGTTTAATATTCCTATTTAGTAGCCACACCTACCTTCTTTAAAAAAGAAAAAGCGAGAAAGAAGAATGGGGTAAGGGTAAATAATCTTTCTTAAATTATTCTTGCAGGCCTATGATATTTACTGAAGTTTTAAAGGCAAATAGAGCTCAGTATCACAACCGTTAAAAAGATAAGAGTATTATTTAGGTGAAGCTAGGTGGCTGGCATTCATTTAAAAAAAAATGCTAAGACTGCTTAAGCGATTCTGCTGGTCACAGAGCTCTGCAAATTACATTTTACAAGCTGTCTAGGGCAGATGAGCCAGAAAAAGCTACATCAAATAATTTTTAATACACATAAAGGACTCGTTTTGAACGAACAATAAATGAATCCAAGTGAATGAGACCTGATGTGTGTAAACAATGTAGTTCAACTGTCTTTACACAGTATTTATTTCCTATGTTAGTCAATTTTCTATTATAATAAATTCTTCATGAAGTAAATAAACAGCTAGAAGCTTTTCATTTATATCTCAAATTTTTTTAAAAAGTGTTTAAAACAATAAAACTCACGTTTCTGAATTACAGAGCACAGTACATTGCAATTTAATTCAGATGGGCTTTATCACACCAAGAAAACTAAGTTAATTTTGTGGGTAGGAGAACAGGAAAAAAGAGGAAGAGATGGGTAATAGTGTTTCATGTGATATGGAGGGGGAGGGTGCATTTTTTCACCATTGCCATTATTTGTAAAATGGCAGTTTCACCTCAGGAAGGCTGCTCCTGATGTGTATCAGCATGAGATAAGGATAACACCAAGCTTCAGTGTTTAGCATTTACACATGCACGCACACACACACACAAAGAAAAGGTAATCTAACAGAATTTAATAGTACGGCAGCCACACTTAAAACAGACTAGCAAGGATAGTTTATGATAGCTGAAAAATAAAATGATGCTGTGTCAAAAGCTTTGTGCTTGCATGAATAACACAAATCAAGGATCACAATGATGGCTGTTGTGAAAACGTCCTTTTTTTGTTTTTTGTTTTTTGGTCGTTTTTGTTTTGTTTTGGTTTGTTTTTGGGTTTTTTTTTTTTTGTAGGGGGAAATGGAGTAGGGGAACAAGATATTCTCATCTTAGGACAGTCTTGACACATAAAACAGTAATTATATAGCCTGCTAAATAGATACATGGCCTAAATAGCAGAAATCATGCTGCAGCCAGCTGATACTAAAAATCCACAGTAGAAAGTGTACATCTAATGAGGTGACATGTACTAGCTTAACAAACATTTGGGTCATAGTGTTACTGGTATAAATTTGTACTATTTTGCTGACTTGCATGGAGCTGCAGAAATTTCTGTGAGCTAGAATGTGAGCCAAGGTACACGCTCATTTTACAGTGAAGTAATGCACATTTGATTCAAACAGCCATGCAGATGCTCTATCAGCTGACTTTACAGAATATAAATAGATAGTAAACCACTTAATTAAATCAGCTTCCATAACATTGTGTCTGATGTACTTCTATATCATTCTTTTGGCATTGACCAAATCAGAGATGGTGTTTAGATACCTCAGGATAACTCCCATGCATCATAAGATATCCTTGCAAAGTAACCGCACAAGACTTTCCTCCATGAGCAGTACATCTCTGTCTAATACTGAGATCCCATATGCTCCTTGCTAGCTCCTGCCAAAAATCCCACTGTACTGTGGAGAGAAATTCAGCATGGAGAATTGGAGTTCCCAGAAGACAATGCTTGTTATTGTAATACTCTGAGGGGGAAATGCTTCATAGGTTTGGCTTGTAGAGCTGGATATTTGCAGGAAACCACTCGTTAACTCAGTTTGCTCAAATAACAAAGACACCCCCACTCCCAGCATTACTCCCTCTCTGTCTCACACACACATACACACACTCACTCACAAGCATAACTGTGTTCCAAAGACTTCTTGACTTAATAATTTTCTAAGAATCATTTCATTACATTCAGCAGAAGATGAGGATATGGGTATGTAGTTAAGTAATTGAAAGGAGGAAAAAAACTCCATTTCTTCTTCCGTTGGCAGCTTTGTCTAAAAGTAAGTCTGCATGTGAAGCAGATCAAAAAGCCAGATTATAAAATTAGCTAATAGCCACTATTGACATGTAAAATCAATTTATGACAGCTATCCTAGCAAAGCAAAGCCAGTTTAATGCAATAGATTGTGCACCATTCACATTTAAAGTTTAATCATTGTTAGTATCATAAGGAAGATATATTACGCATATACACCCAGTATGCATATGTACAGTAGGTACCCAGAAGTCATGACACAATATAACATAGAATGCAGCCAGCCCACGTATTGTCCTTGAGACTAGAAAATTCAGCTTTGGCACTGGGGTTTTGCAAACAGTTGTCTCCAGTTTTGAGAGCAGAACTCTTTGGTAAAGTCTATGCTGGGACAGAGCACTGTTGCAGAACAGTCTGGGGCTAAGTGCCAAATATGACCTCAGTTCTTGCCCCAACAACGAAGGTCATTGTTAAGGCTAGTATTGACAATGTTCACATTTTCTTTCTTCTTTCTCCTACCATCAGCAAAAAATCTATAATCAGCCATGTCTCTCTTGAGAACAAATGCAGTAAAGTTAGGTAAACAGCAACGTTCTAAAATGTTGAAAAGAAAGTTACAATATTAAAAGCAAGTTAGACTTGCTTTTTCATAAAAATTGTTTGTCAGTTTATAATTGGCTCTCTACTTCTTCAGCCATATACTTGTCAGCTTTCAAAATATATATTCACAGCAGGGAAGCATTCAGCTGGAAGGTTTTATCAGATGAAACTGAAGCAAGCCTTTAGCTGGGGGGAGAATACAATTGTCAAGATCCCTGCAACCTTAAAGCATATGAGTAATTGCATTGTATCTGAGAGTTTTAACTTCAACAGGATTGCTTGTGCAAGTAAAGATTATACAAGTGAATAAACATTGGTAAGTCAGTCCCAGTATGTATACTCTTTGAAGTGCATACATTTCTAGAATAGAACTGGGAATACGTCTGTTGCATGCAGAAGTATACTATAGCTTTTTATTTTGCAACATTGAAGATGTGCTAAAGCCAAAAGCTTTACATGAAATTATCATGTTATCAGAAACTGTATCACAGAGATATTTTTTCAAACATGTTAAAAACATTCTCTAACACTTTAGTGTTACAAGTTATTGGGACAAATTTAGCACTGGTATATGATCTCCAGAATTCCACCTATTTCAGTGGGATAGCAAAGGATATAAACCAGCATGAAATATGTTCTTTCTGCATTCAGTAGGCATGAAATGATAGTATCAAGGAGACAGGAATAAAGTTTTTGAAAGCAATTAGGAGAGGGAAATAGACATATATCTGCTTTGTACGTTATGAATCTTTACGAGACTGATAACGTTGAAAGAGCACTGAGTAAATAATTTAATTTTCTGTGTACATTGATTTTACTCAGCTTTCAGATTAGTGTTGATAACAAAGCAAAAGATTTCATTGAAAATTAAACTAAAGATATGGTGTCCCTCTAGCATGGAATAAATTACTGCCTTCACTGGGAAAAGCTATATAGCATTCAATAAAAAGTAAATTCCTCACCTTGAAAGAGCAATACAAGGTGAGTATATAGAATACAGTCAGACAGAAGAATTAGAACTAAAAGCTAGTATGCATTGGTGTAGAACCTCATCTTTTCCATTGTTTTCCACAAACTCTCATTTTCCATTGTCTGTTGAGAAATAAAGTTTGCCTTTTTTTAAGACTCGTGATGTAACAATTTGCATTCTCTCCTCAGAGGTTAAATATTTTTCATGAAGCATTTCTACAAAGGCAAGCGAAACAAGTATTTGTCTATTAATGACAGCTGTTCTTTCTGTGACCAAGAACATCTCAAAGGACAAAAGTACTTACGCCGTTTCTCCCTGATATCCACAAAAGGCAAATAAAAAATATTTCCTGAGTGAATTCTTACAAATCCTGGAGAAATTCTATCTCCAAACAACTACAGAAGTTTTACATTCAGGTTCTATTTATCATTTCATGTCTGCATGATCCATCATTTTCCCAGCCCCCTCCTGCTCTCATATCTCCTTGTGATACATGCCTTGTTACCTCCATGGCACCTCCTGTTCCAGCTTGAGCAGCTGAGAAACAGAAAGGCCCACAGTGTCGCTATGGCCCTTAATCATGTAGGTGAGTGTGTGTGATGGGGTGGAATGCACTTCAAACCTAGCATTCCCTAAATTTGGCTGAGCAGAGCTGAGCTGAGCGATGTCTGTGAAATTCAGTAAAGCCTAATAATGTTTTCTGTATCCTAAGGACTGGAATACCCTAGAGTTTATCAGGTCATTCACAGATGGCTTTATCAACATGTATCAAAGATGACTGTTACTTATAATTCATCAACAGAAGCTCTGGAATGAATAGTGAAAACAAAAGAAAAGACAAGAGAACATACTTCTAGACTTTATTTCATTTTTATCTGACCTTGCTGCATCAGCATCACCGCTTGCAGCTACCTGGCCTCCCTACAGTACTTCTCAAGTTCCCACCAGAGTACCCCTGCAAGTACTCCCTCCAAAGCTCTCAAGCAGTAAGGCAGATTGGTGGCCTTCTTACTTCAACAGGTAAGCTCTCCAAAACTGTGTAAATGGAGCTTGTAAAACAAACTCTAGATCTTATCCAAAAATTCTTTGGAAACATGTAATGGAATTCTTTCTCATGATGGCTACAGATACTAGATACAACTGAAGATCGCACAGTTGGCTATATTCTAGAATAGTGTAAGATTTTAGTTATTCATGCTAAAATGAAATCTTAATGTCATTTTAAAAGACTTTTGGTTGGGACATAACGTTTATATTCTTTCTTCTCTGTTTTAGGCAAAATAAAGCGATGACTTTGTTAACATAGAAACATCCTAACCTTGAACAACCAGGTCAGTGGACTTGATGTCAGAAAGGCAGTAAAAGGTAGCAGTACGAAGCTGCTAACTTCTTTCATAGAGATCTGCTGGAATGGCAACATGAGTATTGCCAGTACATATGACAGCTCTTTAATGGAGCTCTTCACAACTCCATGTTTCCAGGAGTTGCAAGTATCAGTACTTTATTATTTATAGAAAACTCTTCTTCAGTTTCCTTCTCCCCTAACCTTTTCTGACATCCATAGCTCCTGCTTAGTCTGTGTCATTTGTACTTCTTAGACTGCTGTACTTCTGTCCATATTCCCAGAAGCACTTTGTATTGATCTCATTTCTGTCTCCATCTACCATAGTATTCATATTTCCTCCCTTTCTTCTGCCACTAGACAAGTATTTTCTTTCCATGTGACCACAAATATCCATGACTACATCTTCAAGAAATGCAGGACCTCCTGGAGGGAACAACTGCAGGGAAGAGTTGTTCAACTCTTGCAGTCATATGTGAGGTCAGCATAAAAAAGCTCTACAAACATGAAGCATCAGTAGATTTTTCAGAGGCTTTGTATCATAGAAGTCTGTGTAGCTCTGTAGCATATGCAGACTGATTAAACATAATATGCACTTTCACATAGGACATATTACATATGAGGAAACTGCACTTATCAAATTTCAGATTCCTCTTCCAAAGCATAGAGGTACTAGAACATTTAAAAATACATGCAGTTTTTAACTTCTTTTTTAACCTCAAGTGCTGCATAGCCTTACTAACGGTGATTTTCATTATCAAGATAGTCTAAATATAAGAAATTTTATAACTACTTGTATGCAGGCTCTCAGATATGACTCTGTAGCATAAACTGGAGATAAAAGTCACACTAACTAAGCAGCCATATTCAGAGGTGACATGCAAGCAATATCAATAGTTCATTAATGTTTTCCATTGTCTCCTGTTTCTAAACTTAGTCTTTTAATATACAATAAAACTATAGAGAGTTTCCTCTCCTTTAATATAAGAATAAGCAGCAACAGAGAGATCAAAGCAATACGAAGTATTATGATTTCACTCAGTTCATGGAAGCAAAACAAATTTTTATATGGTACCTGCAGAGGCATGTACTCTAAGCATTTCTTTAGCATATATCATTTTATAGCTCAAAATACGAAACCTGGAAGCTGAAACCATCAACCTGCAGTGGTTGATGGAGACAGAAGTAATTGAAATCACATATATATAAAATACTTTTCATATATATATAAAATCTGTTTTCTGTATAAGAAGTCATCCGCATATAGACTGGTATTGTTTTAAGGATAAGTTTATTGAAAAGTAAATGAATGAATACAATTAGTTTTCTTTCTTTACAGCTTAAGAGCTATTATCAGATTTTCATAAACATAGTTTGGCCTCCATTTAAGCTTTACAAATCTTGTCCTTATGAGGATTATGTCTGTTCCCTCCATACTGTTTTCCCTCTTCCAGAGCCTCATAGCATTTCAAGAGTCAGAGGTGTAACTGAAGCTAATTCAGTGAGCTCCAAAATCACTATTAGACCATCTTTCTCTTTTCCTCCAGTTCCTTATTCTTGGATGTGGGGGTAGGAGCTGGATGGAAGGAGGAAGAGGGAGGAAGTTAGAGGATTTAAATGGAATGTCTTTTTTTCCAGGTCAGTCACCACTCATGGTCTTAGTCATCAGCTCATTATTCACTGATGAATTTTTAGCCAGCTTTTTTCCCTGAAGGGAAGCACATTGTCTCCTTATCTTTGTTGTTATTTCCACGCTTTCTTTACACAAAAAAATGCTTTTTCTTGCAACTAAGCCTGAAGGTTATTACAACATTGATAACAAAAAGGGCTAAGGCCAGCCCTAAGGCTTCCCATAAGCCTTCTCGCGCTCTTTAATAACTTACATAGGTGTTTGCACACACCTGGATGGATTTGCAAGCTTAATTCTTACAGATAAGGCTTGTTTAAAACAATTTCTTCTTTTGCATTTTCCTGCTGTACTGTGTCACTCTCTTTTTATTTAAATGATTTAGAAATAATAGAAATTTATCTTAAACTGCAACAGTTCAGCACACATTGCAGAAAGATGAGTTCTGGCAAGGATCAGTAGACAGTAATAGGAACAGTGCTGCCTTCATTCATTACTAGACCCATTCCTGTTGTTCAATACAAAACGGTTATGAGAGGGGGAGCTTACACACATGCCAGAGAATGAAGTTCTTACAAACAGGTAACACATGACCCCAACAACAGCACTAAAGGCAAGCAAGGAGAAGGCTTGTTATTATCTGTCAGGTTTTTTTCACCCAACAATATTCACAAAGATGAGGGACTGCATTTCATTCCTTCCTCTGCCTCTGAAAGGTCAGAGTCATTGCACTTTCTAAACCTTTACCTTCTTTCCTGGTGACTTGCACCTGTTTGAAAAGCTCTGTCTTTGTTTCTGAGGTTCAGGAAGGAGAGAAGAGCAGGAACCCAGTTGTGCTGGTTTTGGCTGGGATAGAGTTAATTTTCTTCAGAGTAGCTAGCATAGTGCTATGTTTTGGATTTGTGCTGGAAACCGTGTTGGTAACACAGGGGTGTTCTAGTTACTGCTGAGCATGGCTTACACAGAGTCAAGGACTTTGCTGCTCCTCACACAACCCCACCAGCAAGTAGGCTGGGCGTGCACAAGAAGCTGGGAGGGGACACAGACAGGAGAGCTGACCCCAGCTGACTACAGGGATATTTCATACCATATGACATCATGCTCAGCATATAAAGCTGGGGGAAGGAGAAGGAAGCGGGGATGTTTGGAGTGATGGCGTTTGTCTTCCCAGGGCACCACTACGCATGATGGAGTCCTGCTTTCCTGGAGATGGCTGAACCCCTGCCTGCCAGCGGGAAGTGGTGAATGAATTCCTTGTTTTGCTTTGCTTGTGTGTGTGGCTTTTGCTTTACCTATTAAACTGTCTTTATCTCAACTCACGAGTTTTCTCACTTTTACTCTTCCAATTCTGTCTCCCATCCCACCGCAGGGGAGTGAGCAAGCGGCTGTGTGGTGCTTAGTTGCTGGCTGGGGTTAAACCACGACACCAGTAAGTCTTTAAACTTATTATTTAACATCATACATAGAGAACAGAGTACACAAATGCAGCCCCAATTCCCACTGAACCCCTACTTTTTGAAGTACCTTCTCACGATTTAAGATACCCACCCCAGTAGGGATATAAGAAATTCTCCATGCTGTTCATCAGGAAAACATAGTCAGCTCACAGTGCAGCCTGGTAAATGGGCAGTGCTGGCAGCCTCTGGACCTGCTCACTTTTAGAAAGGCTTAGCCATACCTGTGCAAGTGGCACCGGTCAAGTGTTAGGTCTTGTAAGATGTCAGTGGGGAGGTTTAATTCAGAGGCGATACATCAGTCAGCATTATAAACAGCAATCCACAATGAATTGAACTGGGCATGTAATCTAGATCAGATGGTACAGCAATTGGTCTAACAAGCTGCTTGCTTACAGTTCATTGTACCTCTACTGTATGTTTCATTCTAGCATCACAGCCGAAGGCTGGCTTGTTGGTTTGCTCCTTTCACTCTGCTCCAGGACCAAAGAGGAGAGTTTGCCATCCTGACAGCAACTTTGTATGGCTGTGCATCCTTCCTTTGGACAAACCTGCTTGGGAAGTGCAATAAGCAGACGGTCTGTATTGGAGGTATGGACAGTACTACAGTGCTACAGGAGCTAAAGTAAATCCATGTGTGTACTGCTCTTTTCCTACCCCTACTGCTGCTTATCTGAACTGGGAGACTTTTGGGGGAAACAGCGTTCTGCTTGCAGTAGGGAGCAGATCCACAGCAAATTCTGAGAGGCAATGGAAAGAAGGTGTGATCCTTATGGAGCTGGAGGCAAGGCACAGCATTTGTGGAAACTAGAAACTCATAGCAAGTTTTCGTGCTGAGACTAAGACTGAAGGAATGGATTTTCCTTGCCATGACAAAGCTGACATGGGACAGGCTGGTTTTCAAACTGTACACAACAAAAGGAGAAAGTGATCCTTCAATAATTTCCTTACTCAAGCAAAACTGTAAAGCTAAAGCAAATGGAATGTATGCACTTCACTGCTATTTAGATAACAACAGTGCCAGAAGAAAACCTTGTCTGATTCACCTTCAAGTTCAGACTTGAACTGAAGAAAGAATTAAAGAAATAGAAACAATACTGTCTTTTCCTTCCCAGAGACTGAAAAATCAATCATTTAATCATGGAAGTGGCAGAATTACTTATTGTGACCAAAAAAAATCACTATTTTTTGTTAATGATAGTAAAATGTTGTTCACTGTGGTCCTGATTATAAACAGGTAAGATATGCTAAATTATTCTTTTCTCCTAATTAAATTACAACTATTTCAGCTTATAGTTTTGAAGAAAAAGAGCAATCGGAAATCTGCTACGCTCCTTTATATCATTCCAATTCACAGTTCTGTAACAGCACATCTACTGTTTTAGTTGACTTAGGAAAAGGCAAAGGAAGACACACTAATTCATAATTAATTCTCAATGATCAGGCAATTAATATACTGTAAAATGTTTCCCAGGAAAGTGTGACGTCTGTGGAACACGGTAAAAGCAGTGTGGTGCTTTCACACTATTTTATACATTAGTATTTTGTACCATTACATGAATTAGTTGCAGGTTCATTAATCATTTTTGCAGCTGGAGTGTTAAACTTAAATTATGCCAAAAGTGGAAATGAAATAATTAAAGATAAACAGTTACAGTCCTTTTGTGAAGAAAACAAGTTAAAAATGGTGCTATCCATAAATGTAGTAAACTGGGTATTCTTTTAATTTATTGATAATTTCCACTCTCTGAACTATGTTTTACAGTTCTGTGAACTATGTTTTACAGTTACATCCAATGGATAACTACATGTCCTGGTTTCAGCTGGGATGGAGTTGATTTTNTTCTGATTCTCTCCCCCATCCCACTGTGGGGAGGTGAGTGAGCGGCTGCGTGGGGCTTAGTTGTCGGCTGGGGTTAAACCACGACACTACAGTTCACTTCTGAATCTCTACAGTACCCCTGTGAGACAGGTGATTGCTATTTCACCCTATAAACAGAGTTGCTGCAGATGATTTTTTTTTTTATTTCTTATTTTAAGTCCAAGTGGTTTGAGCAGCCCAAGTAACCTATATGCAGCAATACCACAGAAGAAGATGAGAATTTATGTCTCAGCATTCCAGGGTGAAGCCCATCGGATTATGTTGTTCTATGCAGACTTCACAGGTCTGGTCTCTTCAAGGCTATTTACAACTGGCTGTACAATGTTGGTCAGGTAATTTAACAGAGCTCAGCTCAGGTATACAGGAGAGCTGGAAAGCTACTAGGAAAAAACAATGGTTTTTGTTTGGTTGTTTTGTTTTGTTTTTTTCATTTTTCCATGTATGAACTATTTTAAATTAAAAGGCTGAGAAAAAAAAAACCTTTTTTATTTATATAATGGTGGTTTTAACATTACTATTTTAAACACTTCAACAAAAAATTATGAAGTCATAAAAACTGCAGCCAAATACGTAGTTTATCAAAAGTCAGAGGTAAGCCTGAGAAGTTTTGGTTTTCTGAATTTCATTAACTTCAATGGCATACCCAGTTACTCCATATATACGTTATATAACAACATATACATTATTCTCTTTTTTACTCAGTTTAATATTTTTTATTTACCAGGAAAAAAAAAATTATAAACTTCTCATATGGACACAGTAAATTGTAACATATTCTAAAAGATCAAAACACTATATGTATTTGAAACTGAATTCAAATTTACCACCTACTTAGTAGTAGGGCGTTTGTCATAAACTAGTGATGGAATCTTTCTCTGATTATTTGAATATTTTCAGAATATTTTCAAGGAGGCAGAGGGAGGAGATAAATATGTTGGCCAAGACAGACACATCCAAAAGGGAAAACAACCTTGCCTCAGAGAAAATGGATTTGCATACTTCCTCTTATGTGATAAAGATCTGGGTCTCCTATTATGCTTTTTTAATATTAGCCAAAGATGTATACACCTAATTAGCACTTTGATTAATTCAGATGCATTCAGTTTAAAAAATTTGTAGATTAAAATGCTCTACCCTCAGTGATCCCACATTTGAATAGGTAAATATCTCTAAAGAACATTATGATGTTTATTAAACAATAATGCTATGCAGGAGAGGGGTCATCTTTTATGCATGGAATGTCTTCTGTTTGTTTATCTTGATTTTTAATCCCAAATACTTCTGTTCCCCTAGTTCTCTTCCTGGGTAACCATAACACCTGAATCTTGCCAGCTCTTTTATACAGAAAGCACTATGCTTTCCTTATTAAAAGATATAAAATGTTTGAAAACACTTGCTCAGAGATAAAGATAATGACTTGAGTAATGTTATCAGTATATGACACGTGTAGAGAAAGTGTTCACACAGGCAGAACAGATTAATTCATATTTCTTACAGACACTTTCAAAAATGCTACACCATTTCTTCCTATTGCTATAAAGAAAAAAAAAATATTAACAAAAAATTCTGCATTAAATAGCACATTCATATGTGTTGTTTTATGATTGTGTATGAATGTCAAAATCTTTTAATAAAGATGCTGTACCTGATTTCATAAACACAGAATCGCCAGGGTGCTGAGTGCTAAAAGCTGAAGCCAAAATATAAGGGAATCAACAGCAGGAAGTCAGTTGTAGCAGTAGATATGTTTGGTTTTGTCTTATAACAACTTTTGAGCTACATGTAGATATTAATGGGCTTTTTTTCCTATCTGTCAATTTCTTGTATAAATTTTCCACAAACAGGAGATCTATGAGCTTCAGGCATTCTTTTTTTTTCTTCCTTTTCTACAGCTATATCTTCCTATAAATCTTGATTGCAATTCTTTAATATTTAATTTACATATAAAAAAACCCAAAACATAGACCAAACTAACAACAGTAGCTTTCATTTGAAACTAATTCCTATGCTTAGAAATGCTGCAGTCCATCTTCCTGTAGAAATGTGTGTTGTTCAGAACAGTTCTCTCCCTTTTTCTCCCCATGCAGACTTATTTGTTATATTAATTATTCTTGAACATCTAGAATTCATACATCTCTGTTATCACTTTGCTGCCTGGTAATATACCTATGTCTTTCCCTCCCCCTTCTCCCTCTCCATATGTTACTTTTGTGAATAATCTATGACAAAACCGTTCCAAAGATGACTTCACTCATACCCATTGTCGTGTGAGAAGAATGGCAATCTATAGTTAATAGCTTATTATAGTGACAGAAATTTAGTTTGGTTTTCATAATCTACTGAAGACATGTGCATAGTTAAGAAGCTTAAATTATACNCTCTGGTACAATATTTCATCTGTAAGAATATTTCATCCTTTGTAAGAATAACACCAAGACTGTATTCCTTTCTTTTTGTTAGCTGTGATCCCACTGGGGACAAGCCTGAAACCCAGAACTGAGCACTTCAAATCCAAGTATGAGCTAAGGTTTGAATCTAACCAATTCAAACCTGTATTTCAGTTGCCAACCATGTTTGTTTAGCTATTCTGAAGTGCAAAGCTTTTCTTGCTGAATGATGCAGCTTTTCTTGCCTTCTGAAAGGTAAATGATGACTGTAATATCAATTCTTTTGACATTTCACCAGTCACCTTGTATTTCTCTGCACTTGCAATCCAGTAAAGTTTTTATTCAGAACTATGAACAAAATATGTCTCCATTAAGTTATCCTAGGTGTGTAACAGTTCATCCTTGATACGATACTTACTGGCCTGGCACACAGGCCTTTCGTGCAGCACTGTATCAGTGCTTTTTAAAGTCCACGTACATTCTGCCCACGCTCTCCTGTGCCTTTGCTCGCTTTTCACACGCACATACACACACATACACACAGAGACACAAGCTTTGTTAAACTTGAGTCTCTCTGTTCATTTTGTACCTCTTCACCTTAATTATATCCTACCTTCGGGGCAGGGGGGAGGGTTGGAATACTGTGGTCCCTGAATATTTATTTCTTCCACTGTACTGCAGGTAAGGATTTTTGTATCCCTGCAAACTGTTTAGTTCCAATGAAATGTTATATATATTGGTAACTCGCAAAGGTTGCTGCAACTTTTTTAGCATTCTGAATATGCCTAATCTGTTTTTGTCAGTCATTAGATGTTCTCTTGATCACCTTTTTTCTTCCATGAATCTGATTACTGAAATTATTTCCCCATACTTTTCTTAAGTCAGGTATTTCCTCTTTTAGTATGTGTCACTCATCACCAAAACTTCCAAATACCACAGCAAATAACTTGCTATTTTCATTCCAAAAAGTAGATGTTATGTTTACATGAGAAGAATCCCAAAGTACCTAATCTTTAGAACAAACCACAAGCCTGCAAATAGGCAAGATTTCATTTCCCAGTGGATAAAACATCCAGAGAAAATTATTCATCTGCTGTCCATTCTCCTTTTCTTAAAGACTCAAGTTTTATTGCAAAAATAAATTACTTGAACATAAGATTACCAAATCAGTCATGACGTTTCTTCTATGACATGATTTCTACATGGTAATATTTTTACTATTATCTGCCTAATGCACTCACTTTGTCTCCTCTTCTTCTCCTTTCTACCCTGCATCCAGAATTGCTATGCTAGCTTCATGTGCTTAATTTTAAACCCCTTCCTGAATCAAGATCCACATGAGGAACATTTAATTCACAAGTATAACAACTGAAGTAAAATCTCAGAATTCTTAATTTTCAGAGAAAATTTGCAAATTGAAAATCAGAATTCACATTTTGTAGGTGGTTTCACAATGTATGATATCAGAAATGGATGACAATTTTGCAGGTCACTAATTTCAGGCTCATTTTTTGTGATTTAATGGAATTTAATTGAATCAATGTACTTAGACGATGTGTGTTTTAAGGAACGTAGTAAAGACATTAACTTTGTCAAGTTATAAAAAGAAAATGCACTAAATGATTGAAAGAAGGAGACAACTTAGCAAGGCCAAATGTAATTAACAGTGCGACTAGGAAATTCTTTGAAAACTGCCTGGAGATGTCTATTAGTTTGGATCGAGTAGCCTTTTCTTCCTTATGCTGTATTAACCCTGAATATTATTTCTGTCAGGAATCCCACTGATTTATCATAATAGATAAGCCATAAAATTGGAATACTTCTAAATTATTATAGCTGAACATCTTTTTCTTAACATGCTTGCTTAAATGTATGTTGAACACCGACTACTTTGAACTGCAAATTCAAATAATGTTTGCCCTTCCATTTTTTGCATGACAGTCATGGGAAGTCAAGTAATGGTCTACCTGATTTGGATACATAAAATGTAAGTTAAATACTTTGTAGTAAGGTATTTATACTTGACTGTGACTGACCGTGAAAGATGAACTACTTGAAATCTCTAACAAAAGGAGTCCAAACCTCCTACATTTGCATACTTTCTGTGAAGTTACTTTTCTCTGGTGTGGTGGGTTAACCTTGGCTGACCACCAAGTGCCCACCAAGCCACCCTATCACTCCCTCTCCTCAACAGGACAGGGGGACAAAATATGACAAAAAGCTTGTCAAGGTAAGGATGGGAGATCACTTATCAATTACCATCATGGGCAAAACAGACTCAACTTAGGGAAATTAATTTAATTTATTGCCAATTAATAAGAGAGCAGGATAATGAGAAATAAGAACAAAACTACGAACCCCACCCCTCCCTTCTTCCCAGGGTCAATTTCACTCCTGACTTCTCTACCTCCGCCCCCCGAGCAGCACAGGGGGACGGGGAATCTGGGTTGCAGTCTGTTCATAATGCGTTGTCTCTGCCACTCCTTCCTCCTCATGCTTTTTCCCCGCTCCAGCATCGGGTCCCACCTACAGCAGACAGTCCTTCACAAGGTGGGTCCTTCCCACAGGCTGCAGTTCTTCATGAACTGCGCCAGCATGTGTCCTTTCCACAGGGTACAGTCCTTCAGGAACAGACTGCTCCAGTATGGGTCTCCTGCGGGGTCACAAGTCCTGCCAGAAGACCTGCTCCTGCATGGGCTGCTCTCTCCATCGGCCACAGGTCCTGCCAGGAGCCTGCTCCTGCGTGGGCTCTCCACAGGGTCACAGCTTTCTTCAGGGCACATCCACCTTCGCTGGCGTGGGGTCCTCTATGGATTGCAGGGTGGATATCTGCTCCACTGTGGACCTCCATGGGCTGCAGGGCGACCGCCTGCCTCACCATGGTCTTCAGCATGGGCTGCAGGGGAATCTCTGCTCTGGCATCTGGAGCACCTCC
Source organism: Pelecanoides urinatrix (assembly GCA_013400755.1). Classification (NCBI taxonomy): domain Eukaryota; kingdom Metazoa; phylum Chordata; class Aves; order Procellariiformes; family Procellariidae; genus Pelecanoides; species Pelecanoides urinatrix. Next base: position 49,392 of record VZTQ01016373.1, on the reverse strand, counting down.
TTGCCCTCCTTCTTGGAGACCTTGGTGTCTGCAGAGTTGTTTCTCTCACATATTCTCACTCCTCTCTCCTAGCTGCTGTTGTGCAGCAGTTTCTACTCCTTCATAAATATATTATCACAGAGGTACTACCAACATCACGGATAGGCTCAGCTTTGGCCAGCAGCAGGTCCGTCTTGGAGCCAGCTGGAACTGGCTCTGTTGGACATGGCGGCAGCTTCTGGCATCTTCTCACAGAAGCCACCCCTGTAGCCCCTCCTGTACCAAAACCTTGCCAGATAAACCCAATACAACTGGTTTAACAGCTATAAAAGACTTGGCCGCCTAGTCATTACAGCCTTCAGAAACTACAGGTTTCAGGGTGGAAGGACTAGTCACTAGTCAGTACTAGTCAGTCTGTCATGAAATCACCAGAACTCACTGATTTTTGTATTATCTGTATATCTGGCTAAACAGTTATCTATTTCTGTCTTTACATATCTCCAGGAACAAAGTTTTACCTTGAGAGGATGGTATATTCATGCAAATAATGCCAGATAGGTCTATCCCTGATAATCTTTAGGAATTGTTTATTGGAATTTTTCAGATTATCTTTAAGTCTATCCCTGATCATCTTTCAGAATTTGGCAAATGAAGTTCTCTATTTTCAATGACAAGGGTAGGAGTAATTTTGGGTTTTTTTTGTTTGTTATCAAGTAAAATAAAACAGCTTACTGTTATCTTGTAGACACTTCTGTCAGTTCCATCCTGCCCTAAAAGGTTGATGAATCAGAGATGGGTATCTTCCCTGAACCATCACCTCTCCAGCCCTCATACAGAGATTAAAATAAGTCATTTTTCCTGTACACTCTAACCCAGGAAAAAAAATTCTGCATTAAAGCATTGCACCTGAAATGTAGAATTCTAAATTATTTTGTGATTTGCATCTTCTGATTAAATTTCATCTCTAGAACTCACACACAGAAGTTAGAGGGTTTTTGGTGCATCAAATTTCAAAGCAGTTCAAAGTCAGGCAATGCAAAATTGCATATATAAGCAAACAAACAAATACATAAATATCCAGTGTTTGTTTGAAAAATTTCAGCGCACTGTTCCAAAGAACTGACGTCAGCTGTCAGGAGACTAAGACAGTAATTTAACATTGACCAAAGCATTGGAAATTTTTGTATGACTTCTAGCAAGCAATATGTATCTAACTGTCTCACCTTTTTTCTCTACTCATAAAAAAAAAAATCTTCCCACCTGATACAATCCATCTTGCATGTTGTATCTCTGGTGCTTTCAGTTATGGACTGAGTATCATTTAATTACTGCATCTGTTAACCTTTACTTCTCTGAAATGCTCTACAGAGGCAAGTTTGCTTTCAAATACTTTTACTTATTCTTGAGTTAAATAACACATCAAAGAGTTTTCTCTCAATGTTTCTACCCAGGGAGCATTTCTGTTTTCTAGAAGTCTATAAAGCATGTATTATAAAGATACTATACACCCAATGCCATAAATACACTTTGTGATAACTAAATACAGTCAAGGGATATGTAAAATACATACTAAGCATTTATAAAAAGCTAGAGATGGAGAAACTGTTTATTATTAAATCCTTCTGTTTGTCACAATAAAAAAGCTGTACTTACCTCAATTTTTCTGTAGATCTTTCAAAGGTTTGAAATTGTGAAACACTTGGAATTAAATTTCAAGGGAATGAAGTAGTGTGTGAAGCATTTCACACTCCTTAAAACTACCCACAATGATATGGAGAAGCCAATTATAGTCAGGTTCCCTTTCCTTGCATTCATTTTACACCTCGTATTTTACAATCTACCTATATAGCACCACAAGTGCCAAGAATGTGAAATAGTTATCGTATGTTGAATTTGATAGAAGTTTAACAATAACTTCTGGTATTATTCCTGAAGCCCAAACTGAGCATCTAGTTGAGTCTGTTTGATCTGAACAGGCACTCAAGGGTGCGTATATCTGAACTTTGAGAAAATACAGAAATGATTATGAGATGAAGATGTGTGTGTCAAATACTTGACACATCATGCCACGCTGGAAAAAACCTTTGTCTGTCTCTAAGGTATATTGGTTCACGTCAGTCAAACAGATACCAAAGGAAGGAACCGTTTCATTTGGCATGGGCTAAGTTCAGTGTCATCACTAAGATTTCCAGGCTCACTGAGGAGCTGATCAGCAGTGCTGCGAAGTCAGTAAGAAGCCCTCTCAAACAGCTGGAACCAGACTGCAGGGGACACACAGTTTGGGGAGGTTTGAGTTCTTGGGTTTTTTTGAACTAAAGCAAAAAAAAAGCAACATAATTTGCTGTTGCCTTCAGCACAGAGAGATAGAACCCTTTCCTCTTAAAAATGGTAAGAGAAAATAATAATAACATTGACATAACACTGATGGTATTACAAAATATATTATCAGACTGAATCTGAAAATCTGAATCCAGACTACTGCTAACACTGTACTGTCCAGATTGTTGTTCATGCTTCAAGTCACCCAGAGATAACAAATCCACGAGAACTATCTAAGATTTCCTTTTCTGCAGCTGCTTATTCCAGGAACTAAATATTATTTAAAACATAAGAATATCACCTACTTTAAATTCAGAATTTTCAACATATCTACACGAAAGAATGAATGATTCTGTCTTTTAGGAATTGAGATACTGTGCAAGAAGTGCCAAACTATTCCAGATGTGATACTTGATAGGAAAGGCTGCTTAGTTTTCTTTTTAATTAATCCTTGTAATCTTTGAGTAGCCTTAGTCAGTTGATTTGGAAGTTAAATGTAGAAATTAGCGCATAGTGGTTTCACTTCAGAAAACACAAATTCAGCTTTTAATTTAGGTCACTTAATCTCTGCTTCCTTCCCGTGTACTCACTTTCAGAAGACTGGAACATAATGTGACTCAGCTTGACTCTTCTGGCAGTATCTCCTCAACAGAGGTTCAATGTTAAGACATTTGCAGGTCAGGGCTGATGTACACTGGTGGAGCATTGCAAGCATTAGCGTGCCTATCTGCTTGCAGACAGAGCTATTAGTGCTTTGCTTTTTATCTGGAAAAGTTCATTCCTTTTCCTATTTATATATTGTTCCAATAATTAACTTCATAGTGACATTTCTACTTGCTTAATGGTCCTTTTTTTGACCCAATTCCAAATATTCCTGCAATCATTAACCCTTAGCCTATGTTCCAGATTAGCACATAAAAGACTTTCCGCAGCTTACTGCTTTAACACTTTACCAGTCAAATGTATTATTTCTGCTGTTAACTGGCTTTTTAGCCTAGAAGTGTGTCAACTGCATCTACCAACCTAAATTGGTTATATGCAATCATGCATGCACAAATGCATTTGTGTCTCTCTGACTTATTTGTGTAGCAAAGGGCTTTGGATAGTTAAACTGCGATTCAGGTCACTTTGAAACCATGGTCTTCTGTGACAGGGATATAAGCAAATATCCAGCATGTCACTTTTCACAGCCTTCTCTTTTTAACTTTTTCTGACGTATGCCTAAAGGAGCGATCAAGATACAAGTGTCTCTTTGAGGAGAAAAGTAGTAAAATGACATAAGTGAGAAGAGGGAAAAGAGATATCAGATAATACATCAAATAGAAGCTGAAAAGCCACACAGACTCCAGCAGCACAAAGTAACATCAGTACATGGTTGCCCTATGTTGAAAAAAGAAAGCTTCAATTGAACAGTGACAGCATGAAGTAACAAAACAGAGTTTGCACAGTAATGATTTTATGATTTCTTTTCAACTTCATTCAGGGACAGGAGAGAGCGCTCTCCAGCTTTTCAAAACTGAGCACTCTGCATCATCAAGACCTTGACTTTTTTTTTCCCTAACAAATTCATTCAGTTTCGCATTCCAAAAGATACATGCAGCAAGATTTGTATTTTTTTAATTTTTTTTTTTTTTCAGTTCTCTTCATATCATGTTTTTTAAAGTTGAAACTCATCTTTGCCCAGGGAAGTGGTTTAGTGACCATCCCTGGAGGTATTTAAAAGACGTGTAGATGAGGTGCTTAGGGACATGGTTTAGTGGGCATGGCGGTGTTGGGTTGACGGTTGGGCTCAATGATCTTAGAGGTCTTTTCCATCCTTAATGATTCTGTGATTCTTACCTAAATTCACTAAAACTTCACCATGAAAAGTATGTTCATGCCAGTAGAAAATCCAATTCAAAGTTTCCCAGGTAAAGCCTCGAACATTATTTATTTTTCCTTAATTTTGAGATAATTAAGTTATAGCAGTTTGATATTTTTCCTTGGGATTCATCTACTAGCTCATTTTTTCTCTTTCCTGTGTTTTTACATATTATCACAAGTTATATCAACCTATAAAGACCTTCGGTTATATATTACATAACTTATCTGCATGTTCTTTTACAGTAAGGCAGCAGGGCCACAATGTAAAGAATAATAAAAGGCCTAAAACACCCATGTAATACTGCTGAAACAATCCATCTAATTTCTGTACAGTGCCTCAGGATTTCTAACTGCTGGGAGTCAGTATAGTGAACCTACACATTGAAAGCTGTTGCACTGGACTTTTATAGTGCTGCCTCTCTTCACTGACAATTTGCTTTTCTAAATCTCAGTAGGTTCATACTATTACTTATCATTCTCACTAGCATGTCACTATTACTCTTCAAGATATCCTTCCTACATTTCTAATTCTACATTCTATATGTCTTATTCTCTATTTAGTTATTGACGTCATGAATTCTACAGAATTAATACCTCTGTGTTTGTAGTATGCTATGCGAACAATTTTCATAAAAACTCTGGTTTTGAAACCAAAATGTGTTAGAGTTATCTCAAAATATATCTTATAACGGTGTGCTAATTATAACAATGGTTGAAAAGCAATGCCCTGAGATCAGAAGAAAGATCTTACCAAAGGACCCCTGTGTGATAATTTACGTTTATTTACTAAAGGCAATTAAGTTGAAGGTGTATTTTGATAAAAGAAACTGCAGATTGCAGATACATCCATATAACCAGTGCTGCTAAAGAACACTTCAATAAATGCAGTATAAAATCAACATCACACAGAGCAATTAGCTTCAATGAAAATACAATGTTAATGAAATTCTAAAACATATACTCAGATCCTTAAAAAAACCCCAACCAACCATAAAGAGAAAAATCCAAACCATAGAGAACCAGAAAAAATAGCATGGCCTGTTAGTGAGCACTGTCATATCACTTAGGTACTTGTCCTTTGAAATACTAGTCCAGTGGAATTCACGTCTCTTCTGCTCATCGGGCAGGTGTAGCCTTACTTCATCTATTTAAGGTTTATTGCATACTTTCTTCTATGTTTGATCAATTTTCTTCCAGTGTGGAGACCAAGAGGTGAGAAAAGCATGGGGAGAAGCTTCTTCACAATCACTCTGACAGCAACAGTAGCCTTAAATCAGGCTGGCATTCAGGTAAGTAGGAAAAAATATGATAACGCTAATCCCTGAATGAACATACATTAAAGAGGAGCTAGGGAGGAAAAGATTTTTTTCTTACATCTTTTTTTTCTTTCTTTTATACTTCAGAGACTCCTTTTAGAAATAGGCCCCCAAAGACTGCGTTTGTAAGAGCACTTACTGTAGTTTTTAAGGATATTACAACTTGCTAAGTAGGCAAGGTAAAGCTCATTTCCTTTAAGCTCAAAGTCCTGCTTGCAGGGATCTTTGCAAAAAGTCAGCACCTCAATTTCTACATGAACAGTTTGCAGTTGGTAGGTTTTTGACAGACATAATTTGGAGTAGGTACTTCCCTGTCATTTTTTGTTTGCATGTGCTTAAGTCTTGTTGGTTTCAGGATGTTTAAAATGCTGGTGAAGTTTGCACAGTCTGGAACAGCTGAAATTTTAAGTGCTTCACTGAAACTCATTCCAGACCCCTTACTGCCTAAAAGAGATTGTTCAAGTTCAAATTTATTATACTTTAATGTTAAAACAGTTCCTCCTACTCCTACTCTATTTTCCCCAAACTGACTTAAAAGATAATTTGCATATAAAGATTTTATAAGCAATATAGTAAGATTTTCATATTGGTAAGAGGTTGTATTTACTGATAATTGTGTTTAACATGTTTGGTATATTCTGGGGTTTTTTATATATATGGTTGATATATGTTGATATTTGGTTTTTAATGCTTTGGTTTTGTGTGGCTGCAATGGAAAACTATGATTTGCACACCGAGTGTTAGCTTTTTGAGAAAAAGTAAAGATGAAGAGTCTAATTGCTTCAGCACTGTTCATTGTAAATACGTAAGAGTTTTTGTTTGATTGATTGTTTTTCTTGGTCTGTTAATATGTGTAATAAAGAGGAAAAGTTCTAAAATATTTTTTTATCCAGTTTAGCCAGTCTGAAATGACAAGTGAATAAAAATGTCTTTAGAAAATTGATGGAGGAAAATCCACATTTCTATATGACTAGATTTAAGCCTACAGAGACATTGACTCAGACACTCAAACACTGAATGACAGAAACTAAGGTGTGACTATACTGCAGTCTGCAACTTTATAATCATACATGTGTAGTCAAGCAGTCATGTGCCTTATGGAATGACTATAGATGATGAACATAGCTGAAAAGCTGGTCTGTGTGTCTCCTGAGGTTTCCCTCCTCTCCTCTCCTTTGAGCAAAATTTGAAGTCCACTACCCAATTTCCCAACATTTTATTCTATTGTCTGTATCTTGGCTCATAAGCCTACTGTTGAATCTCTCACTTTTTAGGGCTGGCCTTTTGCCATTCAGCTGAACTGCACTGTATACTGCATAGAAGGACCTCCTTATTGATATTATGCTTGGACAACCTTAAATTATTTTTTGCCTTGTATTTAGTAAGTTCAATTGCTCATTACACAATTTAAAGAGGGGTTTTTTTTTGCTTCATCTGTAGCTGGTAGATGAACTCCATCATTACTAAACTTATCCAGTCAACCACAGTGTATTTCCTTGCACACCATTTTTGTACTCTCAGCCATGTTCACAGTCTGGTATTGTTTGTCACACTCTGATGATGAATCTTTGTCATCCAGCACAGTACCTACCTTTCTCAACTCTATCACTGACTAGATCAGATACCACAGCACTAATGTGATCCGCCCAGAGCAATCCAGGAAACTTCTTTTCTTTCCCACTTAATTCCATACCAGTTAGCTTTCTGAAGTTTTTCTCATCCCATTGAAAATCTGTGTCAGTTATAGGACTTCATGGCAGTAAATACTGATGTTGGTCCTGTCACCCCATGAGGAAGATAAAGCTGTGATCTCACCAGCTCCGTGTAGCCATGTAGCCACATCACCATTTTATGTTTAAGGAAAAAGAGGGCAATTTTTTTTTTTTAATCCAGTTCTTCCTACCAAGGTATCCCTGCTACCAAATGGAGAAAAAGTCTCTAATTCACTTGCTTAGTGATGGCCTTTATGAGCACCCCATTCCTCTCAGAGTCCAGCATGACCTGAAATTCCATATCCCCACTGAAACCTGACTATTACTTTTAGCACACAGTATAATATTATATTATAAAGATAACACTATTATATTGACTCAGGAGGAACCCCATGCTCCCTTGTCATCCTTCATAGCTCTGGTCACACTGAGATGACAGTATATCCCTGTGCAACAGCTGTAGTCAGTAATCTGCACAGACTGCCTTGGTGAGGTGACACTACCAGGCAAATGCCCCAATAGTACTGTGGCTGGCAAAGAGTTTCCTAACTGCTTTCCACCTTGAAAATCAGTTGTTTAATTTGCATCATGAAGGAGGTGGGATTTATCCAGTGTTCACTGCAACCGTGTTCTTGTGTATTTGCTTCTGTGCTGGCTCTTCACAGCTGTCATCTTCTTTCCTTGTTTTTCTTCCTCCTCCTCCAGAAGGGCTCTGACTGCACTGAGCCCAGCCCTTACCCCAGGATGCTAACTGGAGGTCTGACCTGACCTAGAACACCTAGAACCATGTTTGACTTCTGTAGCAAGCAGAACAGAGACTTAGCACTGCACTTCACCAGGACCCCAATTCCTGATTGTAACTACAGCCGAGTCAATGAATGATGAGTAATAACCTTAAGCAGTTGTGAATCAATGCTATCATTTACTGAGGATCTGCAGAGGTAAGATATGGACGTGGGCTCCCCTGGCAGTGTCATTCTGGAATGACAAATGATAAAACCTTGACCAATTTCCCTCCCCACAGATACCTCTCCCCATACTCTCTCGGTGTCTATTGTTTTTAGCCCTGCCATTGACTGCAAATCTCTAGCCATAATGTGACGTCTGACCTCTTCCTGTTACATTGTATAAGACTGTCTCAAAGCCTGCCAATAGAGAGAAGATTTGTGTATCTGTTTTTGATGGCAAATTTTTAAGAGACTTTTGTCAACACTCCTTCCAGCACATCGTTGTTTTTGTCTTATATTCTCCTGGCTGTTATCCCTTCCAAACCCTAGGCAACTGCCATTCACCCCGACTCTCCCCATGCTCGGCTGTTCTCTCTTTTCCTTCCTGGTGGTTGTCATCCTGCCAGCCCCCAGGGAGAGCTCTGAAACCAAGCCCTACCTCCATGTGCTCTGCACCTTATTCCCCAGCCGCTGTTCTGGCTTCCTGTTTATTGTCTGCGCTACTAGTTGGGGCAGAAAAGCGTACCTTCTCACCCTGAGGAGGAATGGTTTGACTACTTGACAAATAGCCATCCCAGTAAAAGTCTGGGAGCATGGGGGAGGCACATGCGATTTTACTATGCTAAATTCTACAGTTATTGTTAATGGAAATTGCAACAACCACATGTAAAATGCCATTGGAGAAACACCCTTCTAGTATCCTGGTCAGCTGAATCTCAGTTGCTGTGCTGACCAAGTCAGAAAGATTTGTGAGTCTTGCCCCCAAGGTCTTATAGTGTTAAATGAGACGGGTAATACTGATGGTCTTGATCTCCATATTCCTTAAGGCACCTTGTGTCAGCTACTTTGACAGGATTGACCCTGGCATTAACCCCAGTAAAATACTGCCACACACCAGTAGTTTGCTTATCCTCATACAAGTATCACTACAGAGGGTTACATCTGTAAAGTCTCCTGAAGAAATAAGGAGTAGCATTAGTAGCCATGCAGCAAACATATGGTGCCTCAGAGCAGCTGGGAAAACACTGTGCTCCAGCTTTCATGATGGAAAGCACTTTTCCTCTGCCAACTGCATTTTGTAAAACAGTTCAAAGCCTTTTACCAGCTTTCATGGAGCTGCTTGCCACAGGGAAATGCTTGTGAAAGGAGTGGGCAGGCAGGCACCCAAACAGCAGAAGTCATAAGGTATCTAGCTACATCTCCCCATCTTCCAGCTTCTTCACAGAGTGCTGGGAATAACTGCTGACAGTGAAAATTACTTAAGGTATTTGGATACAAGTAAGTCCCTTACAACCACAGGATGGCCAGTTCAGATCATCAGATAAACTGAGCATCAGCCTTATAAACATGCATTCTCTAGGAATGGTATTGCTAAGTCAGTCTCTTCCTGCCATCCACTTTTTTTGACTATGCCCCATTGAAATCCTGCTGCTTCTTGGCCCACCTTTCTTCTCTGTGATCAAACACCTCCTGATCCAGTACCTTGCCCGGTCTGCACCATTAATTTCGGCTCCAACGTTCAAGCAAATGAAATCCCTTGGTAGGTCCAAAAGGTCAATTGATTAGCATCTAAGAGCCCCCTTTCACCTTCCCCTCCAGGGGCAGACACCCTACCTTCATTGCTCTACTAAGTTCTATCAAATACTGCGGCTGTACTTCAGGTAATGGCATTGTCTGTCCGAGTTCTTGTCCTAGTTATCGTAGCTCTCCTTCAGACTTAGAACCACAGAACCATTGAACAGCCCAGGTTAGAAGGGACCTCAAAAGATCATCTGGTCCAACCTTGTGTGGGAAAAAGAGCCTAGAAAGAAAGGAAGACTTTAAGAAAGGAAGAAGAATGTTATGAATATCAAGTCTACCAGTAGAAGTCATTATACAGAGGATAGGGAAAATCTGAATCATAGTCAAAATATTTTCCTACGTCCACTCAATATAAAAATCCCTCTCATGGGGCAGCCACATGCCATTTTACTTTCCCAATTCAGAAGAACAGCATCATATGACAGCTGCTCCTTCAAAGAATAGAATAAATGGAAGAAATATAGGGTTACCCACAGGAATCATATGTTCTTTATGTGTCCTTAGTTAATATTTTACCATTCAGGAAGGGGAAACATATTACATATTCTGAATCCTTGCTGAACATAAAGGAAAAATGTAAATCACTGTGTTCCTCACAATAAATGAATATAACCCACGATAATAAAGCACCACTCTAAAACGTTGCAGTGAAACCAGCATTTTTATCAAACTGTATTAAAATTCCTCTTCTTTCTCAAAATGTTAAAGGAGAAAAAAAGGAAAAGGTACTGCTGAGTCCTACATATCAACAAATACAGGCTCCAAGAGATTCAGGGAGCAAATTCATAAGAAGGCAAGCCTTTTCTCCTTACCCTCAAATAATAATGATTAAAAAAAAGATAGCTTGCCACCAATTTATCCTTTCTTAAGCAGGGGAACTAATTTCAGCTGTGACTGCACCACATGGGTAGCTCTGAAACCAGGCCCTAAATCTTGTCGGGTTCCATAGGTCAAGATCGGCATCTTAACCTCTATCCAAAATGTAACTGGCAGTTAGTGAAAGCTACACAGAATTATATGGAGTAGACCTTAGAAACTGGCCTTCTATATTCTTGACTAGTTCTATTTCCCAGACAGTGCCAAGATGTTATCTAACCACTTTGTAAAAGAAGAGAGAAAGGTGCTATAAGTATATTCAACTGAATTCTTACAGTGTGAAAGCTATTTTCACTCAATACCTCACAGATCATATAGTGTATATTAATACATTTATTTTGGAAAAAATCTGGTTCTTACACTTACAAATTGTGATCAGGAGATCAAGGGGCATCCTTTCCTGCTAGAACAACAACTACTAGGGGTAAAAATGGACTAACCCAGCTCCTATGTTTATTCAATTCAATGTAATCCTTCCCTTTTCCTAAATGTTCATATGAAGCGAAAAAATTAGATCTTAGTATGGAAACTTAGTTAATATAACACTAATTGCATAAGAGAAGGAATAATATCTCACTTTGAACCATATTGTCTCTGGAAAATGAGCATGAACAAAAATGTATATTTGTCCTTGAAACGATAGGATTGAAAATCAAAGTAACAGGGAGCCATCTTTACAACATGAATTTTAGAGAAAAAGTGCTCTTCAATAGACAAATTATGTCAACGCCTACAGAAGTAAAAGAGGAGTGTATAATGAACCTCATTCTCCCTTTACCACTATTAGTATAGGAGTCGGAATTCCGGTAAGCTACAGTATGAACAACCATAAGGGAATGGTATGGCAAATCTGCAAAAGCTTTTGTCACGAGCACGGACGAGCATGCCTGATAGTCACATTTAATCTCTGAGCGCTGCCAACTACCAGGAGAGCTAGACTGAGAGATACGCAAGAGCCATGCTGGAAACATGATCATGCTGTATACTGACATTTCATGTATCTATCACCTGATCTCTTTCTGCGCTCCTCCTAGAGCACTCCGTTGGGTCACACCTTATCCCAGTCTGCATCGTTGCAGGAAAACTGTATGTTTCTTGTTTCTTTTACCACTGGTAAAGATATGAAAAGTAAAATCATGAAGATGAACAGACAAAGGATAACATAACTTAATGGATGATATTTCAAAGCTGTATGTGTGCAAACGTGCATTCACTTCTAAGAACACATGTATCAGCTAGTACTGGTGGCACTAAAGATTTGTATGTCTGATTTGGCCAGTCCCAAATATCTTGTGTTTATACTCATACTGTCTTTTACATCTTGTTTAGTTAAATAAGAATACAAAATGTCCACAAAGCATTTGGGTCTGTGAAATAGGCCTGAATTTATGTTAGTTACCAGAAGAAGTGTTTCTCAACTTTTAAAATGTTAGATCACTTTGATTACTTTGACAGCCTTTTTTGCTAAGAAAAGGTGAATCAAGGTTGTACAACTCCTATCCAGACAAAAATACCAGGCTTTTGTTATCCACTCCTTGTTCTGTGATCCTAAAACCAGCCAATACAGAGTCTTATAACTACAGTGTTGCAAGGACCTGCATTTTCTTAAATTAATTGCAATAACTGTGTTGAGAGATAATGCCATTGTTTCAAAGAGCACAAAAATTCTCCAGATTTTGGAAAAGGAATGATACCCAGTTGACATAACTGAGGAAATGAAAGTCAACAGAATATAATTTTTTGACATAATAATTGGTTAGGGCAAGCCCTAGTCTCCTAAAGCATCCCATACAAGCTATAATAACCACATGAGGGCACCTCTTTATTTTAAGGTCCTTTTAAAAGACAACAACTTTCAGAAGCAACTTAAGAGATTTTGGTGCTGAATATATTCAAAGGAAAGACTGCCACCTACTGAATCTTTCTGTCCCTATTCCTCTAAGACCTGAGAACATTTCCCATCCTATAAGCACTGGAAAGTCCCACCTTTTCTTTGCTAAATTTATTCATCTGGCAGGATAACATCACCACCAAAAGAAAAAAGAAATAATTGATTTATTTTTATCCTATTGAAACTTCTATAAAGAGTTAAAAATTAATTATTGGACATGTGACATTGGCTTTTCATCAGTTTCTCTTTCACGATTAAAAAATACTACTTCAGGATGTAAATATATTATGTGCTAAATATATGTACTCCTAGTTACATGAAGCTAAAAAAGCCTTCCAAAACCATAGCACTTCTACAGTAACTTCAAAGAGTACCTTACAAAATAACCCATATAACATATGTATTTGTTCTCCTTAATTTAGTTTTCAAAATTAGCCCAAGGCCATTTTCCAAATAGTGGTTTGGCATATTCTTCACCTTACATTCTTTAAAAAAAAAACACAGTTCCAACAGAAATTATTACATCATGGCTCCTTAGCAGTAAAGACAACAGCAAGATTATCAGAAGAAAAACACACTAGATTAGATTGGCTTTTGCCATTATATGAATAGTGCTTATCAAAGGAGATTAAAACTGAAAGTGCAAAATACATGATATGTTTATACCCCCAATCTAGAGATTACTGCTCATTTCTCAGGATTATAGATTCAGTTATAGATAGTATCCCAGGGTTGTTACTGGGTTGAATTAATTACCTTGACCTACCAAATTGGGGAAGCTTTTTCTTTTAGCCTGTTAGTCCTCAGGTGGATATACTGAAATATTCAGATCTCCATGAATTACAATCATTTATCCATTATCTAACATATAATCAAAAAGCTATAAAATCGCTTGAAATTGTTTCACACTAAATTCTATAAAAACATTTTCAGGGAAAAGAGGATTTGTCCCAACAAATTTGTAATGCAGGCTCTTTGTTTCCGCCCCCTATTTTGTGTCTCTGATATATCCATATTTAAAGAAAGAAGTAAATGTTTCTTTTACTGTCTAATCTGAACTGAAACATTATGAAGCTTTTAGCATCTTTCATTTTTTTCTACTAGTGCCTAGACAACTTGGATCAAATTAAATAATTTAAAGCACTGTCTTCAGTCAAAACAAATTAAATAGCTCTTTTGTTACTCACCCTTTCTCTAGTTTGCACTAGACATTAATGAGAAGACCACAGAGTAGGTTTCATAGCTGAGGAATAACTAACATCATTACTTTTTTTCTACTTTTTTTTCACCTTGCACTTATGGTTGTCATCAATGCATAGCTCCTTTACTTAAATATAGGCTATGTGAGACAATGTTTATACAGAATAAAAGCTATCATCTTTTTCTATGCAGATTGCAACTCAGGAATAGATCTGGTAAAACAGTTTTCACATTTGTGATCATGACAACTTTCTCTTCAAAATACTAAATGGTGACAAGGAAAGGGTAGACAATATGCCCAAAGAAAGTTGTAAGCATGAATAAGGATGGAAGACCACAGCGGGCAACCCTCCACGTAATTTCTAGAATCAGTGATGGTGCAGTAGCATTTCTACTGATACATTTACTGGAGAAGAGCTTTAAATTGTAATTACCCTTTCAGTGATTACTGTGGAGAACCTAGTCAAGGTCAGAAGAACAATAAATGTATGACTTGAGAGATGTGATCTGAAAGCTAGGAACTGTTTCTGATAATCCAAGAAGTCTCTCCAAGTCATGTGTTCCTAGAAACTACGCCTTCAGAGTCAGTGAAAGCCAGAGGTTTATTATGAGGCAATCAAATCAACATAACACTGTGATGTGCTCCTTTCTGGTGTTTCCACAGGAGTCACTGGGAGCAAGACCTTGTGACTTAGTAGCTCTGAAAGTAATATCACGTAAAGGGATGATGTACATGGAATGAAGAAAGGCATCTGAACCAAAATTGTGATATAAGACTCTAATAATATTTCACGGATACTACTTTCCCTCATGGACCAATATATCCTAAACATAACTTATTATAAATATTTCTCCCCTAAAAAAGCTCTAAAATTAGCTTTCCCTTAATTTTAGAGTCCTTCCCCTCAGAAAAGGCCAGTCCATCAAAGAGTTTTGAAAACATGGGGAAGAAAGGAATTTCTGAGTGTTCTGATAGGAATGGACTTGTAAGTTTTTCAGTTTGACTTATTTTTCTACGTAAGACGACATCCTTTAAGTTTCCACTTTATCACAGACCCACATATTGTAGAATGCAATGATTTTGAACTGAAACACATTACTGTAGCTTTGTTAACACAAAACTGTATTAATAAGGCCCACTTTCTCCAGATTCCTGATCAGGTAGCAAGTATTAAGCTTGCTATTATTTTGTGATTCCTGCATCAGAAATATCCTGTGAAATACTCTGAAAATAATTTCTGTGCTGAGCTAGCTTTCTCTTCTTATCAGTCACTTTTTTCCATAGCTCCCTTTACAGGACAATTCTTGAAGTTCAGACCAGCTGCAGTTCTATGTTCAGCTCACTCAGATGCAGATACCTCCATCCAAGCACCAACTTGCTCTCCAGTTGGCATGGATTGTGTTGACTAGATCTCTTCTGACTACACTGGAAGCATAGATTTTCAACCTATCTAAATCTGGAGTTGAATCCCATACCTGTTGTCTTTTCTTTAGCTGGCTTGCATCAGTTTTTATATTTGGCAGGAGGGTGTAAGGAGGGAAAGGAAGGGGTCTGACTGGTAACCTCTTAGTCACCATGAAGATCAATAGACTTAGTTAAACCTTTTCAAAAAACTGGCATATTGGTATATATTCCCTGTCATAACAACATATGTTGCTTAATCTGAGAAGTCTAAAATAAGTATCAGGTGTCCCCAAAATTTGGCATTGCAATACTATAAATGACTTGTAGATGAAAGAATGTGGTTCCATTAATTAATAGACCCTATATACTTCTACATAAGTACACCAACATATCATCAACAACTCTGACAACTCTGACAAAAGGCCATAAAGTTTACATAAAATGGAAAAAAACCCTATAGTAAAATCTATACACGTATACATGATCAGCTGATGAATCTTGTTCCGGTCTTATCACAACTCTACATCTAAAGAGGACTAAGGAAGGTACACACTTTATATTGCACCTAGCAAATGTTTTGTTCACAAAGTCAGAACTGGTATCTGGAGTCTGGCTGATAAGAGCTGGAAAGGATTTTAGCACTGTATACTCAGAGAGAAGGTAATCATCTTTAATGGTGACATATTGAAAGGCAGAACCAAATCAGACACCAAGCCTAGTCAAGAAAGATACTCAGTCACTGCAAACCAAGTCTTATAGCGTTTCCCATTTGGCAACCTCCTGCCTAGCAAAGTTTGCATGCCTGACTAAAATGAACAGATTCCTCATGGATGTAAGGAGATACTTTCTGAATCTTAAGCTTTGCATGCAGGAAAAGGTAAGAGGAAGGTAGTATTCATAGTCTGCTCTTGGCTTTAGGGACCACAACTAAGGTAAGATATTGAAGTTGAAATATGGAAGCTGCAGTTAAAACCTGGGAAGAACCAGGTTTAGATCCCATATCTGCTTATACTAAAATACTCTCATATTGTTTTAAAATATTCCATATCTGAGCCACTGGGCCTGACAGATAGTAAGTATTTTTTAGTCATGGTACACATCTGGAAGCCCTGAATTTCAGTTCTTGCTACAAGCAATACTTAAGTGTTTTATCCAATGGAGATTAAATTAACAGGTAACACTATGGAATTATTACCCAGAATATCCTGCTATGCAGGCAACCATTTAGGATATCAGTGATCAAGGTCAGCCACTTGCTCCACAGTACTTGCTCCCTTACCTATGCAGAAGGGATACGAAATGTTCATTCCATGTGCCTGAAGCACAACATGAAGAAATTCATCATATATATCTCCTGAATGTTTGTGTCTGGGTGAGTCATGCTCTCCTTGAGGGGCATGCAACAGGAACAAACTGAAACACAGGAGGTTCTCTCTGAACATCAGGAATCACTTCTTTACTGTGAGGGTGACTAAGCCCTGGCACAAGTTGCCTAGGGAGGTTGTGGGGTATCCCTCCTTGGAGATATTCAAAAGCCACCTGAACACGGCTCCAGCTCACCCTGCTTGAGCAGGGGGGTTGGACCCAGGGACCTCCAGAGGTCCCTTCCAAACTCAACGTTCTGTGATTCTGTGATTCATTACTATTGGATTTGCCTTCTCTACAGTTTAGGTGAAGTGGAATGTCTATTTTGGGAATTTTGACACTGGGCTTCAATGGCAGGAACATAAGCTTCAAGATCTTCTGTTACTTCCAAACTACCATGTTACTTTCAAACTATCACCACTAGGTTAATGTTTTGAAAAATCTTAGAAATATGTAGTGTTCCATTAAGGGGTTTAATATGACTGCAGAGTTTGGAGTGGATTTATTCCAAAATGAATGACAAAGAAATCAGAAATATTTATTAGACTTCAGTCTACACAACAAAAGTACATATGAGGACATATAAAAGGGCTGGATGGAGACAAGAGAAATGGAAATTTTACCTTCAAGGATTCATTTCTAGAGTCATTTCTCTATTAGAAAATACCTTAAAGTTACAATGGGGATTTCAAATGAATTTTCAAGCCAGACTATTGTAAGGAATAGAGACACTATTGCTTTGGTCATTCCCCAGGCAGTGAAAGGGCACAGCACTTCTAGGGCCATGAAGGGCTGCTGCAGACCTGACTGTGATCCTTCCTCCATTTAGCTTTTCACTGTCTCAGAAATCCTATCCCATACAAGTTAACTGGCAGAAGCTGGAATTACCAATGTTTGAAGGTAATTGTCTGCTGTTGTTTTCTGCCCCCTTTGCATTAGAAGACACACAAATTACGTCCGAAACTTGAAGATACACAATATGAGTGCAGGAGAGTGACAATGTCATTACCACTCAATGTTCCAACAGTTACTTGACTTACTGAAGCTTCTTTCCTTTTATTGCTTGCTTGCTTGCTTTCCCTTCTGTCTTTCTTTCTTTGTCTCCCTTTATTTTTTAATTTCTTTCTTCCTTTCTCTCTGTATACCTTGATTACCTAAAGAATATGCAAAATCACTGCATCGAGCACTAAATGATGCATTAAAAAAAATGGAAATATACTTGCCCTCTGTGTGGTGCTATGCAATAACTGCTCTGCTGCTAGGCACTGCTTCATATGTATATCTGAAATATTAAGCTCAGACTCACGTAGAAAGAAAAGAACTGTAACTACTTTCTCGTCTCTCACAAGCAGCCAGCTTAAGCTCACTCTGAAGTGTTTCAAGCAACACAGGAGTGTAAGACAAAAATGCCCTTCACTTTTGTGGGAAGAGAATAAGTACATAAATCCAAGAGATCCTCCTTACAGGTAAAGAAGGCAGAGCTACTTTCTACTTCCTGGTTAAACATTCTGAGAAGTATTTTTCATGCTTGTATTTTGAATTTGGTTCCATTTCTAACAAATACTAGGAACATCACACTCACTTGCTTAGAAGCTAAACAGTGACACACAAATTGTTTGGCTAGTCTGCAAAAACGGAGCTTTTACACGTTCCTATGGCTGGCTGGCCTGTTTGATGAGCCTGAACTAAAAAAAGACTAGGATTTTTTTTCTTTTCGTTTCTTTTCTTTTTTCACAAACGCTATTAGTGTACCAGCATTTACTAGTCTTGATTCTGACTGCAGTCAGTACTATATAATTATACATTTTTACAGCTCTAATGACTTCTATAAATTCTCTAACAGATGTGGAAATCTAGCTTTCTCCCTGTCTTCTTTAGTTTAATGTGATGGAATTTCTTATACTTGTACTAAGAAAACTGAATTTAATCCAGGATAGTAAGAAACATGAGTAAATACTTAAGTTTATGTGTGACACAGCAAAAAATGTCCTATTGAATAGAAAAATGAGAATTTTATCTCTTGATTCAAACAATACCGTTTCAATTCATGTGTTTGTTTGCTTTCTAGCATTTACCAGGACACAGTCTACTTTTTAGAACATGCTAATTCTATGCTTCTTGCTTTAGCTTCAACCTGAAGTACAAAACACCAGAGGTGTACATTTCTCATTTACTAACTAGACCAACAGAAGCAGAATGCATTAGTAATCTGGTGATACTCTCACGCCAATTGGCAGGTCTGAAAGGCTTTTGATAAACTTTGGCAATGGGCTTCCCAAAGACGTGAATGAACAAACACAACCTTTAGAAGTTCGACTGTATCTCAAATATGCAACATCCATTGCACGTACTTGATAAACTAACCGTCAATTTGTAAGCGCTTAGAGAACGAGAATAATATATGTGTGGGGAAAAACAACACACTTTCTTTGTAAACGTAGAGAAAGCACAGGAATAACCTCTCTGGAGAGATATTCAGATAGCCGTTGTGATTTGTGTCCATATAGTGAGACACGAAAGACAATGAGTGTTTTTGTCATCTCTTTCAGGAAGAAAAAACAACAATAATCAGGTAATATATTTTTATCACGAGAGAAGAAGGGGGAGAGGGGGTGTTGGTTGGTTGGTTGTGTTGGTTGTTATTGTTTTTCCTCAGAATTACCTCTTAAAGCAAATGCTGAAGGTTCACTGCATTCATAAAGAATGTCTGTGTAGCACAGCCTGTGTTTCTTAAGGTCTTGCCAGGAATTTCTTTAAACATGTAATAGAGCACCCATTTCTGGAATTACAAGTACACTGGAATATCCTTCTGGGAGAAAAAGAAAACAATGGTCCATAAAGCTCCCCTTGCTATGTGAAAATAAAAGCATCTGGTAGTATAATGAGTGTCTTGTTGACTCACTCAGTGCAGTTGATCATCTCTGTTCTCACAAGCACATGCACTCCAATCAATGGAAATTACTGCAGGAAGTACCTGGGGACACAATGATAATTTGTCCACTCAAAAAGTGTATTTTATTAAATAAAAGGTAAATGTTACAAGAAAATATTGGAAACCTAGCTAGCAAGTGTGTATAAAAGAAATTCAGGTTTTAAATAACTTTGAAAGTGGGAATAACTGATATTTTCACAACTATTCCTATTGATAGAAAACTGAGAAGCTGAGTTTTAAATGTTTTAAAAATAAGCAAATAAATTAATGGAAAAGTAAATGAATGAAGGACATAAATCAGATGAGTCACCTTTACCCCAAACCTTAGAACTCTGTACAGAAAATTGTAACGTGGGATTAGATGAATATCCTTATCAGTTTAGATGTAGTTTACCTTCTTCTTCTTCTAATTTAGTGTAACTAAGTAATAGCTGCTTGTTTTTGCGATTTAAATATATCTCTAGTCTGAAAAGTGATTAAAATGGTGTAATATAATTTTCTTACCAACTATTTCCAGGTCAAAACCTCTCAGATTTAAACTAGACATATGGCTTTTTGAATTGCTAGCCCTGCGTATACATTCCTGAATCTGAGAGTCAGACTGTTCCTCTCCTCCACATCTCCCTAACCTATTTTTTCCTTTCCTTACTTACCATCTTCTGCAGGTTTTGTAACAGTATCTTATCCAGAAGTTAATTTCAGTGGCCTAGAATAGAACCTTGTGGTTTTGCCTGAACTATATTGAATCCATAGTGCCAGTAGAAGTAAAAAGTAGCCAAAATTATCTCAGCAAAGTCAGAAGAGGTGACATACATAAACAGAAAGGGCAGGCCTGTTGTAGAAGATTCACTTTTTGTACAGTATCTACCTACGGAAGATTAAAATACTTCCCTAGAAAAATGTCTCCTCCTCAAAGAGAAGCAAAACATGGTTGCTCGTATGTTCTCAGGGGGAAAAAAAAAAAAGAGCTTATTAGAAAAAAATACTATTGCTACTGTCTTAATCCATACCAGCATGATATTTGTAGTACCAGACTGACAGATCTAGGAAGTAAATGCATGTAGATAGGAGATTTTCAGCTTGTACAACAAAAACGGTTTGATCCAACATTTAAGAGTAAGACCAAACTGATTTGCCTTAAAGATTTCTGGAAAAGCTACACAGTACTGAAATTCCTCTACTACCTAAGCAGTCCTTCCTTACAGCAAGAGATCTGACCCAGGGCAGTCAATAAGCAACAAGGGTCAGTTTGATACATTCCTGAGCATGAGCCTGGCTTACTCATAAAAAACCCACATTAATTTGTTTTCTGATCCCCTAACTTGTCTGTACAACGACAGGAAATGCTGCTACTTGGAACAAAAGATACAAAGAGGCAATGGATTTAAACGGAAAGAGGGTAGATATAGATTGGATGTAAGGATGAAATTTTTTACCATGAGGGTGGTGAGGCACTGGAACAGGTTGCTCAGAGAAGCTGCGGATGCCCCATCCCTGGAAGTGTTCAAAGTGAGGTTGGGTGGGGCTTTGAGCAACTTGATCTAGTTAAAGATGTCCCTGCCCATGGCAGGGGGGGTTGGCCGAGACAATCTTTGAAGGTACCTTCCAACGCAAACCATTCTATGATTCTATGATAAAGTGGGGTTTATCAGGATCTTCCCTTTTCCCCAAATATTCTCTGCAAACACTATGTGTATACATTGATTTTTATATACTTTTACCACCTACCTATACCCTCATTTTCCTTCACATATATGCTAATGTTGATTCAGAATGCAAAGGAAGTTAAGCATACACTTTGCTGGACCCTAGCCATAACTCTTTTAGATGACTACATGAAAATAAGCCTTTCTGCTAGAGAAACTCTATCGACAGAGGTCAAAGATGTTATCCTTGCCAGCTCTCGAAGTGGAGTTCTTACCTACAGTTGTAATAAAATGTTTCACGTTTACAGGTTCAAGCCCTAATGGCCATGAAGATGACAGCTGTGATGGCAGAAAAGCATCCTCTAAGATGTTTACCAAGTTATGGGCACCCTATCCTTGGAGAGCTGCCTTTCTGTGCAGAAGCGTGTGGTCCACTGGCTCTTCTGCACACACAACCGTTGGGTCTGATACATCTATGAAGCCTTATTCCTTAATGCACGCTGTAGAAATTGCACTGAAAGCCAGATGTCACCACATTAGCAACCATATTTGTTCTGTGTAAAACAGTATCAAGCAGGGCATTTTAATGTGTTGCAACCAAAATTAGCCCTAGTATGGCAGACAGGAAAATGTTAACAAATGCTGAAATGAAAATTTTATCTGATGCAAGATAGTCCAATATTTGCAATTGACGTGTTCTGGTATAGGAAGGTACATATTTTTCATAAGGGAAGTAATTAGAAAGCTCAAAATAAATAGCAAGCTGATTAAAAAAGTGATGAGAGAGAGAAACAAACAGCAAAACCCAAGCAATACATGCACAACATGTATGAAAAAAATAAAAGCTGCATTATCTCCTGAAAAATCAGTCTGTAAATGTTTGCGTTTGGAGGAGACTAATTCCCACCTTATCTAAGCATCTCTTGAAAATCATGCTGTAACTGATGGTGCTTAGCACTGGGAAAAAGATCTGAGTGTTTTTGTTTTCTTTTGGTTTTGATGTGATCTGTGTACCCCAGAGCAGCTTGGAGAATCCACCTGCCTTTCCAAAATTCCTGAATGCTGGAGAAAAGTATAATCTTACTAGTGGGGGAGCAAGCCCCTGCTGTTATTTGCACTATTTCTATGAAATTAAAACCTATCAGTTCCTAGGAGGGCTAGCTACATTCTTTTGGCATATTCTAGGAAGATGTGAGAGATCCTCTTTGCCCCCAGAGACCTACTCAAAACATATATGGTGGTCAAAGAACAGGAGAAGATGACGTAAGTCCTGAAAAACTGTATGTCATAT
Organism: Pelecanoides urinatrix; assembly: GCA_013400755.1. Taxonomy (NCBI): domain Eukaryota; kingdom Metazoa; phylum Chordata; class Aves; order Procellariiformes; family Procellariidae; genus Pelecanoides; species Pelecanoides urinatrix. Next base: position 27,069 of record VZTQ01016373.1, on the reverse strand, counting down.
GTTCCAGTTAAAGTACCGCTCTAGAGCATAGGCCATTAACAGAAGACAAGTCTCCCTCTTCCCAGACCCTTGCATCATCAATTTCATAATACTTCGGCTTGGTATGTATGATTGCTTTGCTTCATATGCTTACAGCAAAACATATATGAAAGACTCTAGCCTGTAGTATTTCACATTGGATGCCCTGAAAACATTAGCATAAATATCCAAGTATGGCAATAATAGAGAGATATCTCTTAAAATCAATAAACATTTAGGAAAAGATTATGAGATAGCATACTGCAATACCATTTGTAAAGTACCTTTTAAAAATGACGTGGTTGCATGCCTTTTCAAGAAAGGTAAGGCTGAAGCCCCATGTTGTCCATGAAACACTGTAGATGCTTTAAATCAGTTGCTAAATATTGATCATATTTTATATGAACGTGTATTTAAGATAGGATAAATATGCTTAGTCCTGGACAGGAAATACTGCTAAGCAGCAGTATAATAAAGTTGGAACCAATGAAGCATCATGATTCATTATTATTTTAGTGTATGCTACTATAATTTATCTGCTATAGCATAGATATCTTGACCTGTTCTGCTTATTTTGCTATAAATTTTCATTGATAACTCAGCTGTAAACATATGCTGTAGAATAAAAATACTATGGAGATCATCATTAAGACCCCTTGCATTTTCCTTGTTTGAAATTTTAAAGGAGCATATTTGAATAATTGAGCATCTCAATTAAAGGTGTTTAATTTTTTGAAATGGTAACTTTTCCTGTTTTCAAAAAATACTGATTACAAAAAAATAGTATAAAAACATACATTAAAACACCCTCTTTCTTCTCATATTATTATTATTTGCATTGTTAGTGCATAAGATTCTTCCCGACCATGACAGACTCTATACAAACAGTTTGTCCTCATCCTCAGATACCTTTCACTCCGAGCATTACCAATTAGGTCTAAATGAAAGAAACCTAACTTGCAGTGAATTTCAATTAAGCTGTTTTGGGAACCCAGACTACAATAAAAAAAAAAAAAATACCCTGCAGAACTCTCTGCCATACTCTTGCACTAATGTTTGCAGCCCAATTAAATTATTGGGAAGAAGGAACAGCTATCTTTTTGTTTCTTCTTATTTTTTTCTTTTACCATTGAAGCAAGCTAAACAGAAGCTCACTGAATACAAAACCTGAATACTGTACTCTTGCTGATTTGTATTGCATGAAAATAAAAGGCAATTTCTCATTTACTAAATGTCATCAATTATCAAACATCTTCAGCTACATAGGTAACTGTTAAAGCACTTAGACTGGAGGCACTGCGCCTGTGAGCCATGCTATTAAATCTCTTTCGGAAGGCCTTAGGTGTTTGTAAAGTAACAGGCCTTGGCCCTATAACCGCTTATCCACATGAATAACCTCAGATACATGGAAGAACCCGACGAACTTGGCAACATCATTCAAAACTCATAAAACTGGCTCTGAGCCAACACGCGAAAGCCAAACTGATATTCATATGTTAATAATAATGATCCCCACTGTTTTTCAAAGACATCAAATGAAAAGATGAACATATTTACCTAATCTAAACATAGATGACATATAATAGACACTGTCTTTTGTTTTAATTAAAACACCTCCGTCTTTTCCCAAAATCATTTGCCATACTAAGAGGGAGCTCCAAGGAGTTCCTGGGGATGCTCCTGCTGGGGTGGGAGGACGAGTGAGCCTGGTCTTCTTCCAGCTCAGACCACGGCACTGTCTGCCCTTAGCCCTTCCCCTGTCATACTGTCCAGTAGGGTGAAGGAGGCACACACAGCACGGTCCTCGCTTCTTCACCTCCCGTTTTGCCTTCCATAACCTTGTTTCACTGCCTCACTATCTCTCTGGAAAGAGATATGTCTACATAGAAAATGCAGTGGCAAATATAGATACATCCATAAGACTTATATGTATGGCAGACTGTGTTGCAGCGTAGAGACACTAAAACCAGCATGAAGAACTAATTGCAAGTATCCTTAAAGATTTTAATAACAGGATATGCAAGTGAAGAGACACCTTCTACAATAGTAAGTAAATAAAAATAAAAGTTTCAGTGCTATTTAAATAAAGGTATCCTGCTCGTGTCTTAAAGGTCATAGATCAAAGTAGACTTCCTTAAGGGGCCAGAGGCAAAATAAAGTCATTTGCCCTATCTGTAAAGGTAACATGGGTTATACACAATTGTGAAACTTTCAAATGAAGTCAAATTGATTAGGTTTGCTAATTCCTAATCAGCATTACCCTTCAGTACTGTGCAAAAGAGTGTGATACACTCAGACACCATGAACGAGCACAAGAAGCAAGCCCAGGCAGTCCTTCCCAGCTGAAACCCTTCAGCTGCAGTTTGCGTGAAAGGAGATTGTGCCATAAAGTGTATAATCTCACATTACCATTTTGCATAGAATTGACTAATCACAACACTATGCATTGCGCTTTAGTATTAGACGTTCTGTTTCCTTACCACCTGAAACACCTAAGTGTCCAGGAAATTAAACAAAAGCTAAGGTTAAAAAAATTCAGCCTTAAAAAATGATCATAATCTAATGCAGATTGAAAAAAGTATCAGGACATACAAATATGTAAACGTGTGGCCTGTGAACCCATCAGCCACAAAAGCATTCATTTCCTCAATTTTCCAGCAGTAAATCTTGGAATTCATACTTTCCCCATTGCAAAAAACATTTTCGTATCTTTTTTGTTCGGGCCTACTATTCAAAACTTACTTTCAAGCTCAATTCATTTTAAGTTGAATTGTAGTTTCTTTCTCATTGATGTTACTTTATAGCAGATATTTCAATGCACTGGAAAAAAGTCATAGCAGATTAAATCAGCAAAATTGTCACCTTTTGAGGTCTGGAAACAAAATTTAAAATAAACTCCGTAGTTCTGCAGAACATAAATCTCCACTAATTTTTGATGTTTCATCAAGTGTGATGTATTTTCATTGTCTGTTATCTATACAAAGAACAATAAAACTTGTAAAATAACATATATTGAAATATTTTCAGCAAGAGGCTAGTTTTTGAGAGCATAAACAGACCATCTTCAACAGAAAATACGTCTTCAATATAAAATGTAAGAACTACTTGAGAAAGTCCTTTCCAAGGCATTTCCAATCTGAATATAGCAAAAACAAATGTTCTCCAAGGTCAGATATTGCAAGTGACTTGCTCTGCTTTGTGATAGTAACAGGGAACCACCAAGCATATCCCCATCTGTGACTAAATAAAGTCAAAGAAGCTAAAGTGGTTCTGTCAAATGCCTCATCCTAAGGCAGTAAAGTAAAAACAAGCTTATTCTCATATACTAACTATACGAAGAAATATGTTAGGATTACAATTTTTTTTATATTTTATCATATTTATTCATATCTCTGTCCAGCAAAATTCTTCTTCTGCTTGAAGAACCACAAAGAACACCTGAAGGCTTGAGTAAAGCCATTTAATGACTTGAGCATGTGCTTTGTTGCATGAAAGCTAGAGCACATGGCAACCTGTAGAATCACTCTTTCACATGTAAGAACAACAACAAAATCCCCTGTTCTACTCAAATCAACCTCAGTTACCGTCAAAAATCAAAAGAGTTAACTAGGAATTATTAACCAAGACATGCTGGCTAAGTTCAGACTGCTACAGTATTATCTTTTGTTTCAGGACGGCGACCTATTCATCACCACTTTCCAGAATGGTCATTTTCAAGCATAATGAATATTCATCAAACTTCTTCGAGAATATTGATCAAGTACAGCATAGCTTTCTCTGAATGGCTCTTAAACAGGTAAGCACAGATTCTATATTTTTCATCTGTGAACTAGACCAAAAGAAATATTCATAAGAACTATTTTGAATATTCTGTGTAATACTTGAATACGTTTTCACTTGTATACTACACGAATTTCACATAGTTCAATTTTTTCCCTTACTTTTGTCTAAAATATTCTTTAATACTTTTTTTTTTTGTTACCATGAATTAGCATTCTTTAGTTCATTAAAATGGTTGTTATGGTTAAGCTTCCTATTTGCAAGTGTATCATACTGGAGATCCCAAGACCCAGAGAGTACTAAACAACATACCAAGACAATACAAAAAGGCTCAAGAGCTTATGATCCAGGTAAAGTCACTTATTTTTGGCCAATGTAAATACAGTTTAGCTGATGCAAAATCTTCTTTAGAAACCAACCAAACAGAAATATATGGTGAATCAGTCTTGCAGATTTTTTAGCTCCTGGAGTTATCCCACACGTGTGCGAATTTGATTTCCAGCAAGAGGCAGCAGGGCATGCAGTGCAAAACGCAAGCCTGCTCTCAGACAAGCTTCTGCCTGTTCCCGCTGGGTGCACCCCTTTCCTTGCTGGGCTGCGTGGGAATTCAGGTCGCTCAGTACCGGGCAGAAGCGGGACTCACCTCCTGGATATTTTTCTTTTTTGGAAGAGTTTTATAGTAGTTGCTTAGGAATTTGTTTAGTGAGACTACAGAATGGCTGGAAAGCAACGAAAAATGGGCCGGAGAAATCAAGTGTAACTGAACAGACCACTTAACGGGAGAATCGGATGTTCCATGCACACAGGGTACGAGGTGCCAAGAAACTACTATGTACTCAGGGCTCAATAGCTTTTATTAAGGCAATAATAAAGTAAGCCTTGTTTGTCTATGCAGCTGGCGAAGTCTCCTCAAGTCGCTGTCTTCCAGTTTCTACTCTAACATCTCTTCCCCCAGCTTCCCTTCAGTAAAGGAATGACCGTCAACTAACCTTATTAAGACAAATGGCATTTTAGAGTTAAGTAGCAAACAGAATTTATGTCAATAAATTCTTATGCATAAAATACCATTAGATAACGTAACTGCATCTGGACTCAGCTTATGACATTCAATAAAGCAATTACTGCAATTAAAATAACAGGGACAACTGCCATTTGGAAAAAGCATATATGTAATATGTGTTTACTGGAGAAAAGTTAAAATTTAATACATGCTTTGTATTTTTGCTATTAAGACATCATTTGCTATTAAGACAGCATTGACTATTGACTAATTCTTAAATTCATGTGGACCTAATCTACAGACAATTTAGGACTCCAAATTTAAATTTGGATATGAAATGTATAATGCAAATAAATGCAAACTTACTATGTAACTGCACAAGCATCTCCAAAATTCCTTAGGTTTTTGTAGATTCTAGTAAGTGGTGCTACTTGAAAAACAGTCAGAAATGAAAATACACAGATGCAATTTTGCAAGTAACATATTAATTGCAAATATCATAGTTCAGCTGTACACAGTTTACAGCTGCCAAAATCTGTGCTGTTATTCTAATGTTGCAGGTCAAAACCAGCAAACAGCTGTTCAATATCTGAGGATTTTACTAAATAATGCAAGACTACACAAACAATGGGATATCTACTGAACCAGCCTCAGAGGAAAGCAGAAAATGGGAAAACAATTATTTTTTATTGTTATGGATTAAAGGGCCATATTATATAATGAATTTCTTACGAAACCTGACAAAATAGTGCTATGAAATGTGTAAATCTCCTCTTCCATTTTTTTTTTTTAATTTTTTCTTTTATTTTCTTTTCTTCTTATGCCAAAGTGTGATTTCAGCTGTTTTAAAACCGTTTGCAAAACTGGGTGAAATTCAGCAACCAGTTTCTGCTTAAAAGAGTTTGGTTGTCAGATTCACAAACCAGCTGAAGAAGTGGAAACCTCCTTTAACCTAGGAGAGCAGGAGGGGGAGACTGCAACACACGTGCACACAGTTGATGCTCCCGTTCTAACAGGAGCAATGGCAGCTCTAGAAACAAACTTCAGGCTGAGCACTTTAAAAAGACTAGCCCACATGACAGTACTTTGTTAAATTTTTATTTAATTTCTTGACAGATGGTTTTACAGGATTATGGGAATGGTAAAAGCACTTACTAATTACTACTCATTTTCATTTTTTACTAGGAAGCTAATTTCTTCCACTAAGGTAAAGGTGTTCTCATTCCACTCACTTCACTTTATTTCACCAGCCCAATATGATACCCTTCACGCATTTACCACTATCCCCATAAATTGCCTTCTTTTCACTTATTCTGGTTTCACATTATTGGGCTTTTCCCCCTTTCACAAAAAAAAAAACCAAACCTCCTGTACTATCAGCTAATTCATTGNTGGCCACCTGGGCACACTGCCGGCTCATGTTCAGCCGGCTGTCAACCAGAGTGAAACACTAACTAGATCAAATCACATGGCACAGAACCCCCGATTTCTACACTGTGCGGTAGATTGCATTTCAGAATAGATTTAATCTGGTCCTCGAAACCAGCTGGAGGCTGTTCGGAGGTTCAGTCAGGGGTTTCGATCCGCACATGCCCGAGGTGCAGGCGTGGAGGCCAGTGGTGCCCCGTCCCCCAAGGCCACCTGCTTCGCATGCTCCAAAAGCTGCCCCAGAAAGTGAACCCACATGCAGGAAGTGGGAACAGCCAAGCGATTTGTTTCAAGGTTGTGCAACTGTTTCAAACCAAAGTGCTAAGGTAGATAAAACCCAATGCAACAGATGATGTAATTGGGAACTTTTTTGTGAGGATCAGCTTAATTACCATTCAGCCCATAGCAACATTCACTCTGACCCAGCACAAGAACAGGCAGGTTGGTTTGTTGTTGGCTTGTTTTTTCAGTTGTTCTTCAGTGCACTCTGTTCTTTGTTTTTATGAATTTTGAAGAAATTATCTCTGAGTGAGAAGTGCATTAATTCTCTTTAGAATCTCATGTAGAGGAAACATCGTACTTCATCTACAATATAACAATTAACTTTTTCTTGTATACAAGAGTGGTTTAAACTTTACTTCATTGAACAATATAAATCCTCTCTCATCTTTGCAAACTGGAAGAGAAATATTGTGAAATTACTGCTTGGGGAAACATACTCATTTCCTGTATTCTCCATGTAGTTTGTTTCCTCTAGTGATATGGAAATATGGATCTTGTTTACCTTGAAAATATTCAAAATGATGTGTAAATACTGTGAATGTGATAACCTCGCATTTATTAACTTAACTAAATGCACAATACTAATTTCTGCAGTGGAAAGTAAAATCAAACGAAAATAACATTTAACAAACATCTATTTTTTTCCTGTCTCTTTTTTTCAGGTGTCATCTGGGGAAGATTCATTTGGCATGGCTGTATTACTACTAGCAAGTGACAAAACAGTTTTACCTAAGGGGAGGGGGAGAAGACAGAAGCCTGAAAAATTACCAACCTTCCCCTTCTGGAAATACTATTTCACCCCTGGCTAGCTGCTCCACACTTCTGCAGTAGCAGCCTTAAAGCGATCCTTCCTCCCCCCACTGCTTCCTTGGGCAATTATTACATCTTGTGCCAGGATGAATACACCTTTGCCTAGCTGATTAAGTATGCCTGAGATTAGTAAGAAAAGCAATTTTTGCTATGTGCCCAGTAATGAGACAGAAGGGCCTGTGAGGGTGCTTCCCATCTAGAGGTGTCTCATTTGGCTCTCCCCTGTCTGATGTAGGTAAGAACATAGTGTTTCTGGATTGCTTTTTCCTATCTGTCCTTTCCCATCTTACACATTAACGAAGAAAAATGATACCTTTTTTATGCAACATGGGACTTGTTCCTATATTATATCTCTAGCAATTTCTTCTTTAAAACTTCCTCATTTACTTTAATAAAGAATGTTACATCAGTATTCTCACCGCTGCACCATATATATATATATTAGGACACCCCTAATGCCCTTGATTTCTCCTGCTCTCTTTCTGTGGCACATTGTAATTTCTGGGGCTTTTTCTATTCTAATTAATTATAGGATGTTGGGAGTTATTAGCATGGAGCTGGAGCTTGTGACATGTCAGTGGCGTGGGGCTTGTGCTCTGTAGTCCTTCCTAAACTAACTGTCGACTTTTGCAGTCGACTGGACTCCCTGGCTGCACCAATGCTAAATGAAATAAAGCCAGGAAGAAAGCTCAAGCGCGGGACCTGCAGCCATCCCCGCTGCCTCCCTGCTAGCACGCGCCCCGGCGTGGCTCTGGGCTGGGGGCTGAGGCCCCCCGCCCCGATGGGCAGGCAGGGCGCGGGGGGTAGCACCAGGTGGGTGGCAGTCAGGACAGGAGTCCCTCCGCCCTACAGACTCCCCGACCCACACCCCACAAGGCTTCGCGCACAAACGTCCCCGCGCCTCACCCCATCACGCAACACAATTCTTCCACCCGTGCCAGGGAAACACCACGCTGCGGCAGGCCGCAACGCTGCCCTCGCAACACGTCCAGCATCTTCAACTGGGGGGGGGAACAACACCCTCACAAAACCCAATAACAATGTCTTAGGCAGCAGGAGCCTTCCTCACAGGACTACCGCTTTGGGCCGTAAGTTCCAGAGCATACATACGGCCCGGCCTGGTCACTCGGCCTCAGGGCCAGGGAATGGCCCTTGGCTCTGCTTTATTCAGCAGTACGGGCACAGCCGCTTCTCCAGATGGGTTTCTGGCATCTTAATCCTACAATTTAAAATTATCCGGTACCCCTCCCAGTCTTACTCCTATACTTAAAAGCCATTCCGAAACACTAAGTCCCCAACATAACCAGATTTTTTAACACTGGTTATGCAAATTTGACATCAAATGATCAAATGATTATACAATCAAGGCTGGGGGTTCCTAAAGTACTTTTATTCTTGTGTCTGACAGATGTCACTGTCATGATGATCCTAACTCACATGGGCTATACTGTAATTATACATCCTCAGTAAAGCTTAATTGTATGTAAGATAGAATTTTTTAACAAAAATTTGGTACATGATAAGGCCATGAGGCTGAGGAACTGCAAATGAAATATTTAGGCTTCCAAACGCAGTGCTTGCCACAAATACTCTATAAAACCAATTTACATTACTCCTATCTAAAATTAGCAAAAACCTGTTTTTTATACTTAAAATCATGCTGATATCACACTTTACCATCTCATGACTTTCCTAGAATCCCTTCTTTTGGAAGCTAATACTCTTCCTACACCAGTTGCATTATTCTTCCGTTTCTTTTTAATAATAAGGTATCTGAGTATTGCCTGTCCTAAGCATATGCCATGTGAAGTTTCTGTAAGTCTTAAAGAAAAAAATCAAAATTTTTCTTAGCTGCATTTGTGATTTGCATTGGAATGCCAGATTTGCTGGCATGGTTTTACAGCTGAGAGGAGGGGATTTTTAAATAGTATCTGATAACTATAGGAACCAATAAGAAACACAGTGTCTTGTTATGGTAAAACAAGACATAATCTACAAGGTCTCTGCCTCACGCATATCACTGTTTCTGGTGATTTGGTGAATGTGCTCATACTCAGTGAGTAAAACTGACCTGTTCAATCTTACATACCTATATATTAGTAGCTACCATGATATCCTGTATAATATATCTACGAAATAGCGGTGAAATAGGCAATCCTTCTGGTACCAGGATGAATTTTCAAGCAGGCTTAAGCTATGAACAATTAATGCCATTTTCCACATTGCCAGAAGAAAGACCACTATTACGAAAGCTTACAAGAGCAGAGAGAGCAATACTTTTGGCTACTGTTCAGATTCTAGGCAGATTCTCAGCGTTAAATACATACTTAAGTGAGAGTGGTAAGGCGTTACAGATTGGCTGGGGCAGCCACAGACTCCCAGTAAAGCAGAACGCCGCTATACACCGGATGTCAGAAAAACCCTACGGGATAACTACAATCTTCTAAATGACAAATCAGAATGACATATCACTGAATAGCTGCAACTTTAGCATCTGTATTTTAAGACAGGTATGTGGGAGAGCTACTGCATACAGCACTAGCGAGATCTATTCTGGCAGAATGCGGAGGCTTCTGGCCGGTATTCTCCAAAAGATGAACTCAGATCACAATGAGTACAAAGACGGCTGCTAAAGGACATAAGGGGAAAAGTAAGTCTAACTAGAATAGAGAATGTTAGCTTGTTTATTGTGATAAATATCAGAGAAGTTATGACTGCTTTCTATATACCATCAGGGAATAGACATGAGTCAGAAAAGCCATGCCAATTAAAGGGCACTAAATCTGAGCTGTCCAGCAAGTATTTTGGCTTTGAAAGCAGAAACCAGAGTAGAAGGACAAACCCAAAAGAAAACTGTTTTGAGAGGGAGTAGGGACCGCCTAACAATAAGGCCCTGTCCTCTGTTCCTAAGGATGGGTACGTATATTCAGCACTGGATTTACAAAACAATTCACAATTAAAGTTTATAAATCATTGTAAAATAGATCTTAAAAAATAAATACAAAGGTAACTTGTTCCAGAAATCATTCATCTGCTGAACAATTTACGGTATTTTGGGTAAAAACTAATGTGGCACCAGGGACATGTATCTGTAAATCCATGTGGTGGTTAGTACATGCTCCACCAGTGTCCTGTCTTACATGGAAATAACTAGACAGAAAAAAGAAATTAAGTATATCTCATATGTGAATTAGTTAATTCATATTACAAATAGAAAAATGATTTTTTTTTAAATATCTAACAAAAAAACTTTAAAAATGGGCTTTGAATAGCCGTCTTCTTACTCAGCTTTACTGTGCAAACACCCATCATTCAGAAGACATCTTTCCACAAATTTCTTTTAGTAACTCCTGTCTAGTCTGGGGATGGCTATTGGAGGACAATTTATAGGTCAATGCATTTTTCAGAAGCAGACATCACAATCTGTGAGCAATACTCACAATTCAATTAATTCTTTCTGACTGATAAATTTAATAATGATGATATACTCAATTTAGATTGTCATAAGGTGTTTCATTCGATACCATGTGACCTTCTGATTATTAAGAAAGTAAAATGACACAAAGTCTGCATTAAAAATTAAATATCCTTCAAATTCAAATAGATTAAAACTTGCTTATTAATAAGAGGCCAAAGTCCAAGTTCAAACTAAGAGCCCAAATATTTTATTTAATACTCTGAATACTGTGTAATATAAAACTATGCTTACTTCCCCGCTCAGTGATAGTTTAGGTTTCTGTTTTCTAAACTGAAAATGCTGGGATTTCACTGACAGAGGAAAGATTTATCCCACAGAGTTCTGAAAGGCTCATGGGAATTTGTGCAGAGATTTATTCTTCCGTAGGTAAAATCACCTTACAGAATCAACATGATTTTGAGCAAGTTAATTGTTTTGATAGTGCGATGAAAACTGGGCTGTTGATGTTTTTTCTTAGGTGACATCTGCAGCTGGTCTGGCATCACAGAAGCTTTGTGCTCTTCCTACAGACAGACCTAACCCTTTGTGAAACTGGCTGCTATGAGATTAAGCCTGAGGTGGCTTTTTACAGCCCTCCTCAATCACTCAAGCAGACTAAAAAGACAGTGAACTCCAACCTCTGTTCCTTCAAATCCCTCCTCTACTGTGATGCCTACGAAAAATTGAGAAGGAAGTGGTAGCTGACAGCTACTGTCAATAGTGTTGCCAATATGGTTTTGTTATTACCTTGTGCTCCCCAGCTGCCCCTATCCAATTTCTGTCTCATGTAAGCTGTATGGAACGGGTTCTGAGCGTGCACAACAGGGAGGGAAATGGAAACTGGGAGATTATGGGCAATCTTGTGATAGAAAGAAATAATAATTCCTCCACCAACATTAAAATCCCTATTCCCATCCAAACCCTAACCACAATGCCTGCCTCCTCCCACAGCAGACGCTATTGCCAATTCAGGCAGGGCAAGGTAAAAGAAGTTTTTCCACAACTCCATCATAAAAGCTTTCTACGGATATAGACAGATGCATATTTTATCTGTATAAAGTCATTGTGTGGAGTTATGTATGGAGAGGAGAGAAAAAAATCTGCAGTGGAAAAAGTCCAGCTTGGCCTTTAAAAGCAGTAACACCCTTAATTGAAATCTGAACAAACATGAACTGCTGGAGCGCCGAGTGCATTTCATTTCTCCTACACATGGGAAATATGGCTGTGGCAAATTCTGCTTTTCAATGGAATTGTTTCACCAACCCTTTGTTTCACCAACCTTTTGGCAGGACAATTTGTGGAAAGGAGTGTACAAGACCAAGAAGGTTTGTAGCTTACTTCCGAAGAGCAGCTGTCTTACAAAGCGACGCCCCAAATGGGATGCGCACCGGAGACCCATTTGCCGTCCCACCCTGGTTCGGCGAGCAGCAGGCACCCGCTGCCCATCCTGGCGGGGCGAAAGGTGCACGGCTCCACGCTCACCCGTCTTGACAGTGCATTAGTGATGGGAATCGGGTTTCTAAGGTTTTGCAAGGGGCAATAAAAAAAGAGACACAGGCATCTTATAAACACAGAGATAGCCAGGACAGAGCTCCAAGCGTAAAGCTGAGTCAGCTGATTTATTCTCAGTAAAAAAAAAATGTTTATAAATATGCTTTTCATATTTAGTTAGATTACCTCTCTCTATTTTGCTCTTCACTTTCACACATGACTTTTACAATGTAATAATTAGAAAGTACCATCTGTATAACAAAATCCCCAGAAACAACTGCAGAGCCTGTGATTATTAGCTCACATTTCAGAGGAAGAATACAGCATGCATTAATGCTTTACTGAAGGAAACCCATCCGTCTTCTCAGACAGAAGTCTGTCTTTTGTGCTCTCCTCACACTGCAAAACACCATATCTTAACTTCTCACAGTCTCTAATGTAGCTATTCCCTCAGCGAGCCAGCGAGGTGAGAAGTGCTATCACCCCGCTCTGCTCGTGGGAATTGAAGTCAGGCAACACGTCTGCTCTGCCAAGCAATGCAGTCCTTGAGTAAACTCCCTCGCACGGTTCCCAGACCATCTACACTGCATAATGCGAGTTCATTGCTGCTGTCTGCTTGGAGTCAACAGATGCGGGAAGACAGCTGACTCCAGGGACTGCCTCTAATACCACAGTGACGGGCTTGGTTCAGTCCATACTGAACTGTCCTCTGATACATCCCATCCCTAACCTTGTCCCTCCACGTAGTCTAGGACACGCAAAATCTACTGCCAGTTTTGTGCATGAAAAAAGCATCATGCTTTGGGGCCTGCACTTCACAAAACCACAAAAATACCCCCAAAACCTACAGAAAACAACAACAGCAATAGTAACAACTAAGTGTTGGGACCACCGCAGGTGGGTGAGAAGAGACCCAAGGCCAAATGATAAATGCTGCAGCCCTGGCCAACCTGCTGGACAGAGGATGGGCGCTGGGCCGTGTGGCTGTGAACTGCTCTCCACCACCTGGCCTGGAGCATGCTGTCCCCCTCCTCGGCACCTGGCCAGCTGGCCCCAGGGAGCTGCCGTGGAGAGGCAGCCCCCAGCCAAGCCCCCTCCTTCACTTGGGAGCTGACGTTAAGCCAAGGCTTGACATTGGCCTAGGAGGCAGGGATCTCTCCCCAGGGATGATGTGTGCAACAGAAAAGATTATGTGTTCGACCTAAAGTCATGCCAGAGGCCACTGACCAACACTCAGGATTTCTCAATGTCTTAATTATGAACAGCCCTTCTCGAATATCCATCCTAGAGCAGCCGTCCCCATGCCCGTCAGCTGTCAGACGCTGAACTCCAGGGCTGAACTGCAAGGGGAGGCAGTGCTCTGCTGGCCACTGCCTGTGGCTTCCCCAGCACCCGCACCATCGCCCGCAGACCTCTGCCTGCCCGCCCGGGGCACCCCACGTGCTCCCCCTCAGCCAGGCACCGCCAGCGCACTGGGAAGAGGCTGAACTTTGGCAAAGCCAGCCACACGATCTAATTGCAGAGCTCCCGTTATTTTAACTGGCAGGTATACAGCTAATTTTCCATCTGGGTTATGAAACCTCAGGAACAAGGTACTACATAAATACAGTATTATCGTATAATGTAAGCAACAGGGAGCAGAAGGGAGTCACAATCGCTATCAGTGACTGGTGACAGCCAGAATGCCTCAACTGATAGAGTTAAATAAATTCCACATCGCTGAAGATAATTAATGTATTTGTATATCACAGCACATAAAATATAGGATCATTTAAGGATATTTACTCCCCTATGGCTTTGTCTTCAAATAAAATTTAGTGTTCACTTAAAAAGAGGTGTGGTCAGCCAGAGAAAGTGAAGTCCCCATTTGCTCATGGAGACTGATAAAATAGTTCTTGTTTCATCCATGTATTATAGATTGTGGTCACCTTAAAAGATATGCAATCTGCACACCATATAACAGTGAAAGTGGCCTAGATTTCCAGACATCAACAAATTACAACCCTCTGCTGAAATCAGTGATTCCGTATGTCAAACACCAACAACTCCGTGTGTTATAAAACTTCTAATTGAGTTCCATAAACTAAATTTCATGGCACCCCCTAGAAGTATATACTATTTTGATACTGAAATCAGTGATGGTGCTCCCTTCTGTATTTTAACTATTTCTGAACATCTAAAGGAAAGTGAGTGTTGCTGGACAGCGTGGTTTGTTTAATTTTATTCTTTGATAACGATTGAGCAAAAATTGGGTCCCTTCATAATGAAGCCATTTTAAAAATAAGTTTTAAATAGTAAGAGGGACGGTCTGCCCTCTAAGATAAGCAGAAAGACAATTTGCACCTTAAAACAAGTTATGGACTTAAAGAAATGTGTATCTAAATTTAATTTCAAATCTACTTACAAAAACTTGTCTCTTTTCTAGCATGCCCCTTTGCCTTGTCTTCAGGGATTTTTTTGTGGGTTTTTTTTTTTAGTCTTAATAGATAATCGTTAAAACAAAATAAAAATTTTGTGTGTGTAAAAAAAATGGTGTTATTTGAACATAATCTTACTCTACTATTTTTCCTCTATTCTGCAACAACCTTTAGACTATAAATTTTCAGTAAAAGAAAAAAAAAAAACACAAAAAAATTCCTTTTCAAGCTAAGAATATTGTGCCAAATTTGGTAGAAAAAAATACAAGATAATGCTATAGGAAACTGTCTCTAGCTGAAAATTCAGTCATCCCCATTCATCACAATAAAGCACAAGGTTAAAAGCTTATTTGAAAGCACACTGCGGGGTTAAAATCACAGCACCAAAAAAAAATTATAAAAGCAAAGATTGTAGAACTACCGTTCCTGACAAAGAAACAACAAATTTACTTATTTCCGTGTCTCAGGTGGCACTGACACAGCCCGATACACTTTGGACTACATTACATTTACATTTCCGTTTTTGCGTTCAGGTTGCATTATTGGATAAACCGCAGTCTGACTATATATATATTGCTTTCAAGCAATGGTTTTCATAGTCTGTGTTAGTGTGGGATTAAGCACACCAAAATATGTGTTAAAATCTTGACTCCTACTGTAATCTAAACCCATCTACACAGCAAGCAGCTCCTGCCAATCTATTGAGGTATACTGCCCACAGCTTCCCCTATTTTACGAAACACAGACTCCCTCCGAGTTACAAATTCGGGACTAGCACAGAGCCAGCCGCCTATCTTGCACGTGTCAAGATACTGTCATTCAGCTGACTGGGGGCCTCCTGACTCCCTGACTTTCAGAAACTTTGAACCAGCTCATGTGGTAATGCATGAAGGAGCTCAGATGGAAAAACATATGTAGGTCCAAACTAGACATGCAGGCGAGATTGTGTGCAGTGGGTCTTGGTCACGTATTGCAATGTTCAATTCAGTGCTGTTGAATTCCATGAGTACGAATTAAAGGAGCATTTTCTGTCTAACAGTGAGTTGAAGCACACAGGAAAGCACAAGAAAAGTTAAACTCTCATGGTTAAATAGCCCTTAAGCGTGTAAATACAAAGATAAAAATAACGGTAAAGGTAACATATGAAAATTGACATTATGGTTGTATTTTTTAATATTAACACCTGTGATTTTATAATAAAAGACATGTATACCTCTGCTTATACTTTTCATAGAATCATAGAATCATAGAATCATTAAGGTTGGAAAAGACCTCTAAGGTCATCGAGTCCAACCATCAACCCAACACCCCCTATGCCTACTAAACCATGTCCTTGAGCACCTCATCTATACGTCTTTTAAATACCTCCAGGGATGGTGATTCCACCACTTCCCTGGGCAGCCTGTTCCAAGGCCTGACCACTCTTTCAGTAAAGAATTTTTTCCTAACGTCCAGGAATAATAATAAATAATACATCAGCATTATTTGAAAGATGTCAAAATAAACACAGATTAAAGCTAAAATATTCATTTTGATAGGAGGCGTTTGAGATGGCTGGCAAGCTTTATTTACACATTTCCTGTGTTTTTATATATTTAAAGAAACATCAAAGGTTTTTAACAAGAAAATTATATTCTCACAGCCATAAAGTATACTCTCGTGATTGCATTAGAGTGGCTGTACAATATAACTTCCTTGCTTGCTGACAACAGGTTTTGCTATGTTAATTAAATAAGTAATGTGTCTGTGATCTTTATTCATTAAAATTAATGCAATAATATCTATGTTGAAGGTTCATACTGGACCCAGTCTGGCAAGCCGAGTGAAACGGCTTCACTGGAGTTACTCTCAGCTTGCTCTTGATGTAACACAGAGCTCTGACAGGAGTTTCTGCGTGAAATCAGTTTACCCTTGCTTCACTTAATAGTATTCCCCATCAGCAAACACGAGTATCTTCGGAGCAGACAACAATGTCCTGTATCAAACAAAGCTACGGGACCACGAGTCTCTAGCCGATCAGTCATGCCGGGCACAGAGCCCGCTGGCCGGCTGTACTCCTGCGGCCAGCTGGGACGGGCATAACGCTGCCGGCGTCGCCGCTGAGCTCCGTGGTCCGGCCACGGGCGGAAGCCGTCAGCTGGAATTAGCCCAAAGGATGGCACTGAGCACGGCTTGTCATTTCTAGTAACGAGACTTAAAACAAAGGGCAGAGGTTTTGTGTATGAGACCCAAGATCCCCTCGCCTCTGGGATTATCTCCTGGTGAAACGGGAGCTGCCCTGCTTCGTCTTTCCCTCTGGAAAAACCGCTCTTCACAAAGGCAGGAGCGTACAGCAGGTGATGGTCCTGCAGTGACAGGCAAACGCACCACATGAAATGAGAGAAACTTGCGGCTAAGATTTTAAGATTCCCAAATCTAACTCACTATACGCTGAGACCAACAGCAGCCTTTTCAGCAACTCCCCAGGTGCTGGATTAAGATTTGATGAATAGGAGCCAACACGGGATTAAAGTTTAGCATCTAAAGCAGAAAGACCTATTACTATTAATATTTTCGTTCTGTTAACTAGGTGGATTACACCTGAATCCTGGCAAAAAAGAAAAACACAAGCTACCTTTGAACAATGCCCATCCATACTTTATATACAATTAATTCAGGCAACATGGAAAAAGAAGATGAATAGTGAGATAACCTTAAATTAAAAAGACTGATTAGTATTTAGGAAACAGGCAGCTGACCCAGCCACACCCAGTAGTATGACTCACAGTACTATTTTCATATTTGTATTATTTAGCATCTAAAGACCTTAGCTGAGAGTCCTGTTCTGCTAAGTACTTTGAAATTATCTTCCCTGATTAATTTTCTACAGAAAAGAAAATGTTTTCATCAAAATTTTATGTGTAAAATGTCATCTTTTGATTCAATCCTCCCCAAATCTAAGTACTAAATACAAAAAAAATATTAAAAAACCCACCCCCTAACCAACGTGGAAATTACTTTTTTCCTGGAGGAAAGCAAATACTTTCCATTCTTTTCAAGGGCTGGCAGAAAATTGAATTTCCAGAAGAAATTGACATTAACTCTTCCTCTAACCCTACTCCGTATATAGTAAAACAAAAATCTTAAACAGAGAGTTTATATTATAAATAGATGAAACACCTAAAAAGACAAGAAAGCAGGAGGTGGTTTTGTCTTTCGGAGTTTAGAGATAGGAAACTGAAGCATGGATAAATTTAGTAAAGTTTTACAGAGAAGAAATATTTGGAACTAGTGAAAGGGACTGATTTCAGGCCTTGGAGGTCCGCTACCTTTGAATTAATTTTATTAAATATCAGTGGTCCTGGGAAAGTAGTATGGTAAAGCAGTAACTAGAATTAAATGTCACTCATGTGTAATTTTATTTTTATTTGTCTTATGTTGAAGTATTCAAAATTCATTGCTAAGGACTTGTTTCTTTGTTCATATCAATCAGGAACATTCAGAAAGGGGAAAAGTTTATAGTGATTCCACAGATCCTAAAGTTAATGTCTGGCTCTCAGTTGCCCCTGGAAGCACATCTCCCTTCTGTAATCACAGAGAGGGCTTCAAGTTTTGTGAGCCTTGGTGGAAACTCATCTTCCTTTGCTACCTACCCTAATTATTTCTATCTTGGTTCCAAACCTGCAAAACTAATTTTAGGACGCCAAAGAAATAAAAGACATACATTACATTAGCTATAATGGAAGTCTTAAGCATTAAGTGCCACTACAAACGGACACAATCCAGAGAAAACACTAATTAAGGAAGGTCCCTTGTATGTGAACAGCCATAAATAGATGTACAGTGTCTGTCCATTGAGCCATGTGATTGTCCTTTAATAGAATATACATTATAAAGCACTAAAGAGGCAATAGGAGGGAGGATATGTTAATCTAACTAAAGATTAAAACATCTCTATAATGTGATTAACCTGCCGAATTTTTAGAAAGAACTAGCTCAGGATGTACACCAATACTGCATATATTTTTCGTGATTATTTTTGAAGGGCTTTATGATTTTTCCATCGTAGCAACTGAAAGCACTGGAGACCAGCAATGGCCTAACAACCTTCCAAGAATCCAGACATTCTTTTCTACAAAAAAATACAATATGAGGGTTGTGTATCTTTTAATGATGGAAATTGATGGGACTGACTATGCTGTCAATAACATAGTGAAGCTTTATTGAATTCTATTAAAGTTTACAAGATTTTATTCTTCTAATCAATGTTAACCTATTAAAGATAAGAAGCAGCATGAGTTTTTTTCACAGAAACTAATGCAAATGAGAAAATTAGATGATAAAGCTGGAGATCGATCAAAAACCTACTGAGGGCAGTGGGCATCTTTCCATTTTCTTCAGTGGGTTTTGGATCAGGACTTTAGTAATGAGGACTTAAACAGCCAAATCAGGTTGCCCGGTCTAATAAAGTCTTTATTAAGCAGTACCGCAACTGCAGGATTTGTAAACTGAATAGGTAGTGAAGAACTACGGTCACAGGAACACACTTTGAGTCCATCCAGTCTGACAGCAGACCTCCAAGGGAAGCCAGCAGCAAATCCTTCAGAAGAAGCATCCTTTAACACTTCAGAAATCACAGACGCACACATCCATTGATTACACGATAACTGGAAGATAGCAGGTGGTCCCTGGGGTAGCAGATAGTGTCTAACTATCTGTTATACAGGCTGATAATCTTCTTATCTAACTATCTATTACAACGCAAAATTTTAAATTTTTTTTTTTTATTCATGGACTTATTCAAGCTATTCTATTCCACTAGACCTTTTTCTTCATTGTACCCTTGCAAATAAGAGACGAAGAATTTGAATCAACTATGTAAAGGAGTGCTTTCCTTCACTCATTTTAGATTTGTCAGAATTTAATCTTATTGGTCATCGGGAAAACAATACATAAGAGAACCCAAAGTATCTTTCAATAACCTTCAGTATTCCCCACTGCATCTGCTGTTCTCCTATATCATATCTTCCTCTTTTTTCTGAATAATACAAAACCTTCATCTCTTTCTTCAGATGGGAATCTTTTCATGTAGAAGTCTTTTCTTTTTGCTGTCATTCTCTGGTCTTTTCTTCTTTCCTTAATAGCTTTCTGGATAAGAAGTGACCAAAGGCAGAGACATTATTCATACTGAATATGAGAGTCAACAGTTGGTAAAGCAAGTGTTACGCAAGAAATACTAAACAAAGTTTTGCATTCATTTTGTAATATATATAGTTTGCTTCTGCTATGAACTGAGCAAATACTCTGATGGAGCTTTTCCATAATAATGGACAAGAGATTTTCAATAGTGTCTGTTGTTCTGTTGGAGGGGTATATAGGAAACATTCAGGTTGTACCTTCCAAAGTGTTACCATGTATATTTCTAAAATAACAGATGATACCCTATAGCCCTGACTGGTGATCTCTGACACTCCTTTCAAACCATCTTTTAGTTTTGGCATTCCAAAATAAATTTGTGTTGTCTTCAAATAAGCTGCATTTACAGAACATTAAAAAATAAACTAACACTAAATCAACCCTCAAAAACAGCTACAATCTCATGGTATATTTGAATCATATTATGTTTTCTAAATTTAGCATAAGAAATAACTAGAGTACTTTCTCTTTATGGCTTGCTCTCAGTCTTCCTCTGAGTATGTATCTGAGTAAAGGCATATATATGCATACGCGCACGTAGGCATATGTATTTGTGCACATGTGTGTGTACATAATTAAATATATATATATAAATATGTAGAGAGAGAGATTGCCAGTCAGTGAACCTGATTTAACATTGGTGTAAGCACACCAACTTCAGCTATGGGACCCTCCAAAGAAATGTCTAGTAGAAAGCTGACAGGTCTTTTCTGTTTCGTAAGAGGAGATGTTGAATTAAATAAACTCTATGTGTAATAAATATGCAGATCTTATTGATAGATTGATACATAGACATACACACACATCTCCATTATGCATACAACTTGCTGAAAACGAAGTGCCATGCATTTCCAGTTATGTTATTCTAAAACGAGCAAAGGTAAGATTTCCTGAAAAAAAAAGTTTAAATCTGGGAGGAGACAGCCAGAAAGCACTGAAGAGAAGTTGAGGATGCTGGAATGCCACAGTGGTAACAGCTGTGCTCTGCTGCCATCCTGAAATTCTGTGCACTGAACAGCAACCTGACAGGCACAGGGCTAAAACTGTTGCCAGGGATCAGTGCCACACAAAAGCATCCTGGCCAAACACATCCCTCTGCAGACATAGTGGCTCCATCCCAAGGTTTCCATCACACAGACAGAACTTCTTGGTGTAGGAATTATCCTTGAGGTGCAGGATCCACGGAGCTCAGAGTCAAATCCAGCAGAGATGCGCTGCCAAATGGACGTAGGCAGGGAGGAATGTACATGCAGGTCCCTCACACCGTTCAGGCACGGCAATTCTCAGTCTGAGGCAACTGGTCTGGGAACTCAGACAGGTCGCTGCCGGTTAAACTCACTCCTCACCTCACCAGCAGAAGCCTTTCCCTGTGCATTGTACTGATGCACATTACTATGACTTCATTTTCCTTGAAACAGTCTAAACTTTTGGCTGGGATTGAGTTTACTGAAATTGCTACTGACAGTTCAAGCACACATTATTAAGTGGAGCTTAACAGGTGAAACCGAGACATCAAGGTTTTACGCGGCAGTTGCACTAGCTTTGTAAGAGGCAGTCTTGTAAGAGTGTTGCGAGCTTTTAGCTGGAAATTCCAACGGTTTGTGCTTTGTCAGAGGAAAATTTGATTCATGTAAAATAGCTGTCGTTTCAAAATATCCAACAGAAAACATTCTCTCTCTCATGTTCCTGCCACTAATTTATTACTTTATGGGGAAACACCTCGAGTTACTTCAAATGAGAGATCACAGTCTCATTGTGCAACTAGAAACACGCATGAAAACGGAAAAATTATGAGCTTCGCACTGAAGAGATTAAGCATTCCCCCAAAAATCAGAGCAGTGGAAGTTAGGAACCACAATAACTTTAAGCATCTGGGTCTCACTAGTGACTAACAGCCAAAAGGAATATAGAAATATACCCCATCTCCTAAGAGACAGGAACTACATCACCAATGTCTATATATTTATACGCTTTTCTGCCCCTTTTTTTAACCCATTCTTCTAGTCTCCATCTCCGTTCTCTTTTACAATGCACTATTCATTGAGGACAGCTGTGAAGGACTAGAGAACAGAAAACTTTCTGACACAACTAGCCATCCAATCGCCAAGTAGTACTAACCCTCGTCTGCCTGCTGATTGTATAGATTTGTACAGATTGTATTGGTCTTCTTGATGCATGAATTAGGTTTCTGTGTTTCTTTTCAGAAGCTACACTGAGCACTTCCTAAATTATGCCCAAAACTAAAAATAAAATGGAAATAATATCTATTGCATTGGCAAAAATCTAAATGTTTTTTTTCTCCCTTTCTCCTTCTTCACCCCCAAGCAAAATAATCTTTGTGGGTAATTGCTGCAGTTGGTGCTACGACCATTGAAGGACTATTGTATGTCTGTGTGCTGCTCTTATAAACATGAAATTTCTAAGCACAGAAAGCAGTAAGACTGATGTCCTTGGTTCTTTTGTTCAGACCTAGTTATTGAGGCATAAATAGTGTGCTGTATAACAACATGAAATGACCTAGGAGTGCCTATAATACACAGGTACAGGAGACCTAGAAAAACAGAATACCCAACGTCAAAACAGAGAACTGGCACTACCTGATTTCCTTGCCCTGATCTTACATAGCTTTGGCAAATAACACAGGGTTTTCCCCTTTTGCAATAGAATGGAGTTCCATATGTGACTACCTTAGAGGAACATGCAAAGCTTGGATATGAACGTTAAAAACCCACAACCTTTCATCTTCATTCTTCTGCCCCCCCCAAAGAGCTTTCTTCCAAATGTGCATTAATTTTAAGCTATCACAAGTAAAATTCATTGCTGCATTTGATCTGTTTTTGTTCTAAGAATATGAAAACAATACGAAAATGCATGAAAAATGATAGGTTAAATGATCTCTCCTGAGTCACTACGGTCCATCATCTCATATTTAATTACATTTTTAAATAAACAAGCATAAACTTGAACTGACAGAGCATAATGGCTGCTTTGGTGCTGCTGTAGATGTGCATGTAAAGACTTAAAGAAACACATGGATTACTAACCTGACAGGCCATGACAGTAATCCAAAACAGCCGTTATGGTCTCTACTGTAAATTCTTCTTATTTCATGGACCCCTGACACAACGGATGGCAACAAGATAGAGGTTTATAATAGAAATGCTGACACAACCTTATCTATAGCTGTGCAAATGGTGCCGCTATAATTAAACTTTACAACTTGAGCACCACTAGATAAGTTGCTAGTTTTTAATCATATTAATCAGAGCTTGGATGTTTCAATTGCCATATATTATCATGCAGCATGCAGTATAAAAATAAGAAGATTCCCAGCCACTAAAGATCATAGCTGTTATGAAACACAGAAGTATATCCAAACACTTCTCTGTAAGTGCAAATACACTGAATGAAAACCTCTGTCAGTTATCCATTTTTTGCTTTGTTTCCCAATACATGGGTTTGACATAATAGCCACAGAAAGTACTCTGAAAACGTTACAAGAATATCACTGAATAGTGAAAAAGCTTCATTAAGATCTGCCCCATACGTTTCAAATTTTCCTATCAGCAGTAAAACAAGTCTACTGTCTTCAGTGATAACGACAGTCAGAAGCCTGCTCTTTCAGAGGGAGGCACTGAGATTATTCTTCATGCACTGCTGTTTTCCTTAAAAGCCGGCTTCCCAGCGCTAGGGAGGAGTGGGTGGCAAAACTCTCACTGCTTTCAGTGGTCTGAGATTTGGAGTCTGGGAATGTTTTATGTAAATATTTCTCTTCACATTTTCTCTTCATTTGTCCGAGTGAGTTACAGTTTTACTTCAGCAAGGAAAGTTTCCTCTCAAAGAAGTTATATTTGGTGCAAACTGAATGGATATTGCATTGGAGCTGAAACGCTCTATTTTTACCAAGTGGGTATTGCTAACTACAACAATGAAATTAATCTATAAATAAAACTTGGTTGCTTACCACTTTCTATTACCCTAAATTTGCAAATCCTTGCATTCTGCATGCCAGTTTACATGTATCATGTGATATATTCCCACACTGTCAATGCCTGCTCTTTTGCAGCACCAGTTTTATAAGACTTGCTATAGACAATTGTGCTTTCCTTTAAGATGGGTGGTACAGGTATGTACCTGTATGTCACAAGAAGTCCTGTAAGGACATAAAGGGACAGAGTCTGCCTGTAATCGCGTGGGGGGGAACATTGTATGCCATGGACATTTCTGAAAATTTTAAGAGCTGTAGCAATGCATAGGAGTTGCCATAGTGTTATTCTGACCCCTGAAGGATGGAAACAGAGTTAACTTCATATCCTTTTTTTCCAATTTACTCAGTATACTCTATGAATGTCAAACTCTAAACTACATTAGCAGGATTTATTAGTGCTTGCCCAGACTTATCCTCAAGAAATAGAAAATAGTCATGAACGAATGGTGAACCAACTTTAAAATACTGATGTTTTCAGAGAAGTAGAGGAAAAAATGATTTTTCAGGCTGGTTCCACGGTAAAACTACTGTGAGTTTGATGATAGTGCATTAAATCTAGTAGGTATGTGAAGATCATGTTTATCATGAGATGTAAAACCCATGCTGCCCTCCCCTCTTCTTAACTGAAAAGTATTTTGAAATTTTGCTAGAATGAATTCAGAGTGAAGTGGGGAAGGACATAGGCCAGTGATGATAAGATCACTCATTTCAGCTGAGTTAAGATTTCATCAGGCTTACATTTTTCAGAATGCATCCATTAGAGGTATGGGGCCTCAGGAGTGCCTTTGCAAGCTTATCTGTCTTCAAGGAGTACTCTTGAACAATCTCCCCCCCAAACAGATAGGAATAGTGATTTATGATTCTAAAATGGATATTAAAGTATATCCTGATACTACTATCTTTGTGGACAGTTCACTATAAAAGTCCCTCTGAGTTAAACCGATGGGACTCCTGTCAAACCTTTGCTCTTCACCTACTCACTTTTGAGATGCTTGAAATGTGTTAATAGACCACCTTTTAGGTGCCCTGTAAATGTAACAGGTAGATTAGGCCGTTATATCAGACAATACTTTTTTCTGAAGTCAGTCATGCTGTACTCTAAAATACAGAAGCAGTATACTGCTAAAGCTGCAAGGCAGTCATTGCACGCACCGAGAGAGACAACGCTATCCATGTTAAGTGCTGCACACGGGGCGAAACAGCATCGGCCCTGCCTTGAGCACCGGTCAGCAGAACGACATGTTTGGAGGTAGGCGACAGCGAGGTGGGGAGGAAGATCAATTTTATTTTCGGTTTTGTTCCTCCTCCGCTCAGCTGTTGCCACGCACTGAAGTCCCAGGTTGCCGTGTGACCTTGCCGAGGAGCAGGCAGCCGGATCTGCTCAATGGGACCATTGTGCAGCCTTGCAGAGGCTTTTCTGGAGCCCTCTCCGCGGGTGTGGCTGAATTAGCAGCTAGGCAGCCTCCTCCTTCCTCAACTCCCTGTCCCGGGGAAACTCCGCCAGGACCACAGTGATGCAAAGGCAGCCTGCAAGAGGCAAACCCCTTGTCAGGAGCTGAGCAAGGATCTCTCCTCCTCTGTCCAGGTCTCCATCCCCTGCTGCTGGAAGTGCTACGAAGTTAACCCAAGTGATCGATACGCTATATGACCATATTATTCCACTATCGGCCACTGATGCCACTGATGTAATCAAGTTACATAATCGCCGTCTTTGCACAAATGCATCCATCTTCCTACAGATAGATCTGCATATCTTCTTCTATCCATTATGCATGAACCCACCAGCAGTACATAAGGGTACATATTTTCACGCACACTATATAACTTTAGCATTGCAGTGCATTGCACTGAACAACGTCATCACTATCGATTCCCTCAACCTTCCCCCATTCCCTCTATCAGAACTGATTTTGCAGAGAAAGATTACCAATGTGCATTGCTTGGATCTCTTTAAATCTTTAAAGACTGAAGTGCTTCCCTTGCTTGCTTCTGTTCTTAAGAAGACAATCTTTTCTCTCCTTTTTCTCCCTGCCTCGCTTCACACCACAACTAACAGAGGAATTAATTCACACACAGTCCCTCAGCCAGATGCATATATGTATGAAATATCGAAGATAGCATCTCTGTTTGCAAATCTTCAACTCCCATACACGTGGTCTGAGGTTTCAGTAGGTAAGTTATGGAGTGAAAAAAATATAAGAGCAGGTGGACGAGAGATTTTCAGGCTAGTGACATTTACGGTATTACTCTACTATCAAGATGAGCTTTTTTTTTGCCTTACCGTCCCTCAGTTTATAATTACCTTGCAGCATTTACAGGAATAGTTGTAATCCCAAATTACCAGTGGCATTTAACCCCCTTAGCACCAGAGCACTGTGTCACGATTAATAAGGATCGCCACCTTAAAGTTTAACAACTTGAAAAGCAGGATTTCTCTACCTCCATTGCAGCTATGAAATGCAGCAGAATGCTGCACAGAGTTGGAAACATTTGTTTTAATCAGTGGACGGGATCCGGTCTCATCGTATTAAATAGATTCCATCACGGAGAGCTTCTTTACTATCACATACCCTTTTCAGCCAAAAATATTATAACCGGTAAAAAGAAGAAAAAGAGGGAAAATGAAAGACTCCTTGCTTTTACGGTACTCCCCCAAATCCAGAGGGTGCAAGAATAGAGAGGGAGGAGATTTTCTTTTTTTTTTTTTTTCCTTTTTAATTTACCGCAAAAAACACTCACCAGAAGACCTACTGCAGTTATTCCACTCAACTGCCAATAACGGCTGGAGCCTCTCGCCTCAGGGTAATGCAGCAATCCCGAAAGTACCCATTTCAATCACACGCCACCAAGTTTAAGCAATGCCGGGCTTTTGCCTCGATAAAATGACCTTACCCACAGGAGTCTCCCGCAATATCCCTCCGGTGCGATCGGTCAGCGAGGCGAGTGCCGGGCACCACACTGCGCACTCGGCCGGAGAAGCCCCGTGTTTACTCCTGGGGCTGAGCTGGCCGCGAGTGCCGCGGACGCGGCGCCCATCCATCCACCGGTGCCAGCTCCGCCGCGGGTGCAGGTAATTCCATACAGACTTCGGCGCCCCCCCCCGCCCCCCCAAGTCGCCCCTTCCTTCCTAGTTCAGAAAGTGCCCGCGTCGCCGGCGGGAGGTACCATCCAGGTGCGGCGAGGGGGGTGGGTGAGTGAGGGGGCGGCCGGCCTGGGGGGCCCC
>VZTQ01016367.1:36346-91929 GCA_013400755.1 Pelecanoides urinatrix | reverse complement strand
TTGGGGCAGGTGCCTGGGTTGTTGGGGGTCCCAGGAAGGCAGTGTGGATCTCTGAGGTGGGACAGCATCAAACTGCTCTCTAGTCGTGCTTTTGGTGGTTTTCTTTCGGTTTTTCATTATAAAAGCCTCAAATTCTCTTGGAGCCTGTTGAGCTGAGGACCCAGCAAGATCTCAGTTTTGACTGGGGGTAGACCAACTCATTCTGGGGATGCTGGTGTGAAGTCCCCTTAAGGCTGCTGCTCCAGGCAAGTCTAAGGACAGTGTGAGTGACACTGGGGGAGTAAGCACAGCAGGTCCATCCTGTGCACCAAGTAAGAGGAGAGGCTTGTGGAAAGAAAACCAAACATGAATGGAAACCATGCAATCAGCATCTGAATCAAGGCTTTACACAGTCTTAGACTGTTTTGCTCAATCTTAAGCCAAAGCTCAATAACTTGTCCTCTGGAATGCAGTGAAAGTTTCTCTCCACACTCAGGGAAAGTGAAGGTCGCTAAAGGCAGCTTTCCCAGAAAAGCAGTACTGGGTAGAGTACTGGGTAGGGTGCTAGGCGAGACCTCTGGAGACCTGACCACCTACCCTATGGCCTTCAGCTAAGTCTTCCTGTGTCCTTGCCTTGTCAAGAGGACCACCATGGCATGGATCCTGCCTTTCTAGAGTCACTTGCCAGATCTCTTACTTCAGCCACCAATATGAAATGCACGTGTGGGAGTCAGGCTGATATAGGGGTTTCAGGCCTGGGATGACTCAGCTTTGTAGGACACATCCTTTTCTCCCAATCTCCAATCCCCTCCTGGTTGCTCGCTGTTTGTTGACCCAAAGCCCATCTCTTCTTACAGCCTCATCCCTTCGGTTGAAACCACCTTGTGTCTCCTTTGGTAAACATCTCCAGAACCTCACCCCAGCTCTCTGGGTGATTAGGTGCTGCTGAGATCACTCAGCTTCGTTAGACCACAAGCCTGAGTCTCACGATGGTGCCTGTGATAACCCCAGCGTTTGCCTCCTGGCTCTCAGCGTTCCCACTATGCATTCCTCTCCCTGGGCAGCTCCCTTGAACTCTCCACCAGGTACCAAGGAGGGGTTGGAACACCCTCCCAGAGCTGCTTTTGTCCCTGGACTGGCATGAGAAGGCACTCCCCAGCCAGCTGCGACACCCACACCAGGCACTCCTTAGCCACAACTTGCGCCTTCCACACTCATGTGAAGCCACACATGCCACCAGGCTCATCTCTTCCCCCTCCAGGCACCCCAGCCCACGTGGCATTTGGAGTTGGAGCTGGAAGGGGTTGAATTGCACCTGGTCTCTCTGGCACCTTTATGCTTTGTGCTTAGTGTTTGTACAAAAGGTGCGGGAAGGAAAGCAGCCACCTACCCCTTAGATAGATTAACAGCAGTAGCATACGTTCTCCTGCAGACCTGTACAAGGTCCTTCATACCTGACTGGGTTGTGAGTATGTATGACCAGAGTCCTGGTGCAGAATGGGGAGGTTTAGTTTGGACATTAGGAAAAAATTCTTCACCTAAAGGGGTGTCAAACATTGGAACAAGCTGCCCAGGGAAGCAGCTGAGTCACCATCCCTGCAGGAATTTAAAAGACGTGTAGACCTGGTGCTGAGGGACATGGTTTAGTGGTGGACTTGGCAGTGTCAGGTTTACGGTTGAACTCGATGATCTTGAGGGTCTTTTCCAACCTAAAAGATCCTACGATCACCAAACTGACTGCCATCAAGCCCTCCCTGGCATCACAAACAGGCAGCTGGGTCACACTTGCTAAGTCTATCCTCATAAATAAGCCAAACCAGGGTCTCTTCTCAGGCCCCTGGGAGAAGCACATGCACATGGCATAGGACTACAGATTAACAGAGTTTGGAAGGGACTTTTGGATGTCTTAATTCCAAATTTTCTCTTAAAAGAAAGCTGTCTTCAAAGACCAAGGAGGTTGCTCAGGAGCTTGTCCAGTAAAGATCTCAAAACCTTGAATGATGGAACTCCCGCATTGAGGGACCTTTTGGGTTTATTGCATCTCAGGTGCACAGCTTTGTATTTTGCCTTTGCCCACATGCTTGGACTCTCTTCTTTCCCCCAAAAAACAACAAAAGAGTTCCAGGAACAGCCTCTGTTACCCTTTGAAATGTGCCCAGACATTTTTTTAGGTTCCTGTTGACTGGCAGGGACAAAACTGGACACTGTGCTGACAATCAAGTGTCTGGATGAGCCCATACCCTGGCCCTGCTCAATTTATTAGTATAGACTTAGCCTTGGGCATTTAGCTCATGAACTCTGCCAAGGGACAAGCCTTAAGCCTCTTCACCAGAGGTTCCCTGCAAAACCAGCAGTATGGGCGGTGTGCCTGCTCCATGCCCACTGCACTTCGCAGCTTATACTGGTGTAAACCGAAGTCATGGAGCTTCAAGCCCACCTCCTCTTTCAAGAACTTAGATGCAAGATCTCAAGGTTTGCGCTCTGCTCGTAGGACAGGGAGGATGGCTGGCGTAATAATTCCTTTTGTCATACCAGCATAATTCCTTGCGTGCAGCCTTACCCTGATCCCAGACCCAGTCCTGCATCTCTGTGGCTCTGCTCTGGGCTGTGCCATCCCAGGTCAGACTGGCATCAGTTCAACAGTTTGCGCACCACAGCCCTTTTCACAGCAAAGACATGCTGTGCATCTTCTGAACAATCCTGACAGGCTGTGGCTCCACCAGAAATACAAATCAAACCACAGATGTGACAACCTTTCATACTTCACTGTGTCTGACGCACAAACGATCCTCTGCAATAAATCACGTTGCGCCCTTTCTGCCCCGTGACCAGCGGAGTGGTCCTTTGCAACCTCCACACCTCACTGCACGTGTGAAGATGAGCTTGTGCATTGAATGACCAGCACCAAAACCATCCACCTTGCGGCTTCCCAGAAAGTCCTACGACAGGAAAGCTGTTCATGGTGTGCAACAGGCGTCAACATGGGCAATGGGATTTATGGGACTGGGAGCACGGAGGTGTGGGCAAAGCAAACGACTGTTTGAAATTATCTCAAATTTTTAACTGGCTCTACGGCCCCCTCCAGAGACACGAATGAAGAAGAGGACTTTACCAGATTTATTTCTGCAAGAAGAGAGGATTTACTCACAGTTGGCTCTTTTTCAGGTGTCATAAATTGAGTCCACTATCTTTTCACAGATTGTCTTTCTGGATTTATCAGAAAGGACTTTATGGTTCAGAGCACCCTTTTCTCCCCAGCCCCCCTTCCAACGACCTGAATAACAAGCCCAGGGTACAGCCCATGTTTATAAATATGGGTATCGGTTACATTAGTGGAAACTGATTTATTACACAAATAAGAGACTTCATCAATTTTCATCTGGACCTCTTTCAATGGGACATAAATTACACTGTTGCTACCGGGTTTGGATTTCTAAGTGGATTTATCGGAGCAGGGACTTTGCTCATTTATTTTATAGCTCTCCTTGTCTGTTGAATAATTATAGTTTTGAAGTTTTTCTCTTTCCCTTTTTCTCCCTTTATATATCCCCCTTAGAAAATACTGGCTGGTATTCTGGGGAGCGAGGTCAGACTCTGCTTGGCAAGCCCCTTTGGGTACCTCTCCTGAGCTGCCTGCGCAGTTTACAGGACATGGTACATTGCAGAAGACCCATTTAGACCATCTCTAACCCCAAAACAGAGGTGCTCAGTGTGATTGTTGGCTTCCGAAAAAGCTTGGTCTGTTGATCTATTTTAGGAAACAACTAGCCCCTTGTTGCCTGTTAGCACTGGATGGTACGTTCTCCTGCTGTAGCATCTCCAAAAGGCGGATGGAAAGGAGAGACCCTTGACTGGTCTGAGTGAGCGGGTCTGTCACATAAACACTGCTTGGCCACACGGACTGCCCAGTTCTTTAAATGTCTATAGCTTTGCTTAAAAATCTATAGCTTCCATGCATAATGCTATGAGGCAGGATCGATGGGCCGAGGCCAATGGAGGAGGTTCAACAAGGCCAAGTGCCGGGTCCTGCCCTTGGGCCACAACAACCCCAGGCACCGCTCCAGGCTTGGGGAAGAGCGGCTGGAAAGTGCCCAGAGGAGAAGGACCTGGGGGGGCTGGTCGACAGCGGCTGAACACGAGCCGGCAGCGTGCCCAGGTGGCCAAGAAGGCCAACGGCATCCTGGCCTGTATCAGAACTGGTGTGGCCAGCAGGAGCAGGGAGGGGATCGTGCCCCTGTACTGGGCACTGGGGAGGCCGCACCTCGAATCCTGGGTTCAGTTTTGGGCCCCTCACGACAAGAAGGACATGGAGGGGCTGGAGCGTGTCCAGAGAAGGGCAACGGAGCTGGGGAAGGGCCTGGAGCACAAGTCTGATGAGGAGCGGCTGAGGGAACTGGGGGTGTTCAGCCTGGAGAAGAGGAGGCTGAGGGGAGACCTCATCGCGCTCTGCAACTGCCTGAAGGGAGGTTGGAGCGAGGGGGGGTCGGTCTCTTCTCCCAAGTAACAGCGATAGGACGAGAGGAAACGGCCTCAAGTTGTGCCAGGGGAGGTTTAGGTTGGACATGAGGAGAAATTTCTTTCCTGAAAGAGTGGTCAGGCCTTGGCACAGGCTGCCCAGGGCAGTGGTGGAGTCCCCATCCCTGGAGGGATTTAAAAGACGTGTAGATGAGGCGCTTGGGGACATGGTTTAGTGGGCATGGGGGGGTTGGGTTGACGGTTGGACTGGATGATCTTAGAGGTCTTTTCCAACCTTAGCAACTCTATGATTCTATGAGGCACCCCGTGACTTGGTGAGGACCTTTACTGGTCCCAGGACAGGAAGAAAAACTGACACAGAGCTGGAAGGAGGAGATCTTCACATGGCAAAGCCCTTTCTCCGCTGCTAAACAGCACAGCCCCTTGCAGCAAAGAGCAGAGCTGCTCCCTTCCTCCCTGGGGGTGCGGATGGGACAGCCTCGGGGCTCAATCCCAGCCCTACCTGTGCCTGTGGGGTGACAGGCAGGGAGCACTGGGCTGGGTGGTGGGAGCACAGCCCTGGCTGCAGGAGGTGATGCTGGCTTCTCTGCAGGCCAGCCCACCAGACCCAGACCGGCCAGCTCTGTTGAAAAGCCTTTAACTCTTCCCGCTGTCCTCAGCCTCATCACGCACCCTTCTCCCCATCTGCATGCCCTGAACTGCTGCCCAGAACACTTTCTTCTGCAACTCGTTTCTGGAGCCTCCAGAAAACGAGCCAAAGGCTTGCCTGGTTTTTGTTGTTGTTGCTGCTGTTTTTGCCTGAGGCTGGAGCACAATCCCATGAAACAGAAGTCCAGGCTCCCAGGAATGCATTGCATTACGACACTGTGCCGCAGAGACTTAGACTATTTACATAATAGATCAGAAAGCCCGGCCAATTAGCTGACAAAGGAAAGGGCGTGCTAGCAGGGCACTCAGAGTTCACCCTAATTAAGAGCAAGCCATTAGAGAGCTTGCCTCAAAATGTGAGTGAAGGAGGAAGATGAGCATGAGGGAGAAGGCAACGTTGACTGCATGCCACCCTTTCCAAGCACATAGGGACGTATCCTCCTCAGCCGCAGTCTCCAGGGCTTGGTGTTCCCACAGCTCAAGCAGTGTGGATGGGGAAACTGAGGCAGTTCCATTGCTTGGGGTGAAAGCAATGAGTTGACCAACCCTTTCTGACCCCTGGCTGTTTGTCCCTCACCGATTCTCACCTTGCAGTAACGCACAACAGGGCTCACCTTTGATGTCGTGCTTTGTTTTGACACCGGCACATCTCCCCGCGCCCTCCTGCAGGCGCATCGCCGTTCCCTCCCCGGCTCAGTGCAAAAGACTCTCTTCTGCTCAGGGGACAATAAAGAGGCCCACACACATGCAGGCAGCAGCCGGGTGAGCAGGCGGAGGAAATCTCAGTCCCAATCACTCCCTAATTAAGTTAATTTGCTAATTGTCAGCATTTAGTCAGGGGAGGAGCGCCACCTGCTGAACCCACCATACCCCTCCTCTTGCTCCACCCGGGGTTGCTGCAAGTTTCCAGGGCCCACCACCCTGCAGACCCAAACAGCATCAGCAGGAAGAGGATAAACCTGGTGTCTTCCATCTGTCCATACTTCATACCCTGGAGTGCCCTGGGTGTTTCTGTTGGCCATGGGACCAAGATGCGCTGCGTCATGTAACTCTACTATACAAGCCATGATGGTCTTCAGTCTCAAAATGATGAAGACTCTTCCTACAGAGTTGGAAGCACAAGTTTTCTTTCAAGACTGAGAGCTCATCAGTGTGATGAGTTATCGCTTGTCAGCTGAGCTGTGCTGACAGTGTGTGTCTTCCTAGCCAACACCAAAAAAACCCCCAAAAAAACCCAACTTAAAGCATTTTCATGTTCCTTCTGTCCACTCCACAGTCTTTGCCCTTCACGAGGGTTTAATAAAAAGTATTTTGGTTTTTTGGTTGAAGTATGTAAGAGCAGCACATGATTGGTTACTGTTGTTCAGCTCACAGGTGGTAACTTCCATAAATGTTGTAATTCCATTGCTTATGATCCTCTGCCTAAACCCCAAGTATCCCCACACAGGGAGCTTGAATTGCCAACCCACATGTCAACCTACCAGGACTCTGGACACCAAACCCTGTAAGGCTGGCTTGCAAATCCTGAGATTATCTTAAGAATTACTAGGTTTGGGCCCTTCTTATTTACCTGCCAGCTTTTGAGCTTGCAGAATGCTTTTGATTTCATATTTCTAAGCTTTGCTTTACAATCACAAGGGGTAGAAGCTTTTTTTCCCCTTTCTTTCTTTTGATGTTGAACAAAACCTGAGATTCTTCATGCAATCTCCCGAACCCAGCAGCTGGGATTTTATGGAAAGAACATTGACAACTGCAAGATGTCCAATAAAATCATAAAAGTTGGCAACACTGGGGGGTTACTCCCCTCCTTTATTGCTGGTCCACAGGACAAGTTAATTGGTGTGATCCAGCTGCTGGCTGGTTTTAGGACAGATCCTTAAAAGCACTTATAATTGCCAGGGCTCCGAGTTCTCCTGGCTAACCACAGACACCTATAGAGGTATCTGAGTTATAAGCCTGTTTGCTCTGGTTGCTTTTTTAGGGCAGATTCTCCTATCCTATAACAGGTAGAACAGATCAGCTTTGAAGGTGCTCATCTCTCTTCTCTTGCTAGAGAAAAAACAACTGCAGCGGCTGCTCTCCTAATACATGCCGTTCCTTAACCCATACTGCGATGAAAGTTCAACCCCGTAAGTCCTTTTAAAAGCTGGCCTCTAAGACAGTATGTCAGCCCCTTCTGGGGCCTCATGTTTTGCACAGATCACCCTCATTAGCAAGGGAAAGTGGAATAAATGGAACAGGCTGCACTCCTGGCGTGATTTTTTTGGTTCCTCTTGGAAGTCCCCTGATTCAAACAGATCCTTCCAAGCAGCCTGGTTCGTGACCGCTGAAGATTATAAAAGGGCCAAGGATCCAGCATCCCTGCAGCTCATCACTGACAAACACTGTCTGGATGGAGTGTTTTCAATAAGGGATACTTGCTTTGTTGGGAGCTTTCAGAGAGACTGTTTACAACAACAGCCCTACAATTACCTCCAAATGATGTCCTTTGAGGAAGATATTCTGGGAACCTTAAGACCAAAGCTTCTGAGCTGCTCTATCTATATCAGAAATGTGAAAATAATCAGAAGTTGTTTGGATCTGGAGGCACTGTTGCTGTAAACAGATGTTGCTTTAAAGCATCATGGGCAGATCTTCCTTAATGGTCAAGCCAGCCCAAGATGAACTGATCAGAAAAATTAGAGTCAGGGTTTCGGTTCAACGCTCTTGTGCACCATGTCAAATCCGATCTAACTATCCCAAATTTGCCATTCCCAGGCACCAAGATAGACACAGGGAGGGTGTTGACCTGGGCTTCAAGAGGATTCCTACCAGCTCTCTTGGTGACCCTGGAGAAGTCACCAAGACCACAGTCATCCCATCTAGAGGTCCACCATCAGCTCCTCCACTTAGGAATCCCATTGCTGAGAAAGGCAGGAACACTGGAACAAGATTCAGACCATCTCTCTCCTCACTGAAGGACCCTGGGGCAACCCCTTGGCTTATTTGCTTACTTGTGTATGGGCTGTAAATTATGTCTTAATCTAGGCAAGAATCTTTCTGTGGTTTGGTTCCCACCCTGGAGGGGCAGGTTGTTCCTCTATTGGGTAGAGAGAGAGCTGTTAGGAACGGAGCTTCTCCTTCACACGTGCTTTCATGGCACAGTTTGATCCTGTTTAGTGCAGCTGGATCTAATCTCAGGTGGGCAGAGGCTTGGAGGTTTGTTTTACCAGGAAAAAGGATCTCAAGGGAGAAGGGGAAAAAAAAAAAAGACAAAAAAAAAAAAAAGCACTGACATCTCCCCCACCCCAAAAGAAGGTTTCCTTCTGCCTGCAACATTCATCTCACCAACCAGAAGAGATGCTGAGTTTTTCCTTGAACGGCTTTGCCCTTCCCCAGTTCCCGGGGAATGACACAAACGTGATTCATGGGTCAGGACACTAAGGTGACTGTAAGGATACGCTGCCGAATTAAAGGGTCTAAGGCAAGGGGACCAATGGGAGGGAGGCCACGAGCTGATGTAATGTCTGGGTAGCTCAAACCAGCTCCTCAATCTCTGTTATTAGGTAAAGACAGGCTGTCCCTGGAGAACCCACGAGCTCCGTTCCCCCTCTCTGCAGCCCTCCGCGCGGTCACGTTAGGGACATGCCCTTTGCACTCTCACCTACGAGCTCCCGGCACACACGAGCATCCTCCAGCACTCCAGGCTTCTTCCTCCAGCAGCCAGAATAATGCGGCCGCACAATGGGAGCATTGTGCAGACAGGTCCCCCAGCACCACAGCTCCAACCCCATAATGAAATCTCTCCACCACCTTTTACTGGAGAGAGTATTTGATTGCAGTCAAGTACCCACACCTGGAGGAGGTGGGAGGGGGGGTCAGGGTTGCGGGGAGGGGGTGCCCCCACGTTAGACTGACAGCCTGCTCAGTCAGAAAGGGGAGGGGAGGGGGACTGAAGGTGGGGAGGAGAGGCACCGGCACAGTTTTGCAGTGTGATGAGCTTGGGCAGCCTCAGCCACAGCAGGAATCCCTGGGTGCTCTCTCCCCATCTTACACACACACTTCAGATGCTGAGAAATCAAACAAACAAATAAAAAGAAAAAAAAGCCACCACCAAGAAAGTCTAGTGAGATTAAAAGTGGGGAAAAGCCTGCGCTGCACAGAGCCAGGCAGAGATGTTAACTCAGGTCCTTGTTCCGCAGCTCCAGTGCACTGGCGGAGGGAGCCCTCAGCACCTAGATATGAAGAGGTTAAGTGGGCCTCAGATATTTCTTTAGAAATACCTGAAGAAAGGTATTTCTTCATCATCAGTTAGTCCAAACTGACGGCGAGCTGCTGAGAAGCGAATGGCTATTGATAAGGCAAGCTTTAAATTGGCCATGGAAACCGCTGTGATCAGAATTCTGCCAGTGGACAAGGATCCCAGAGCTGCACTAAAATGCTCTTTAACGTCCTGAATGAATAAAAGGCACAGACTGAACGGTGATGCTAACATTTCATTTACATCCCCCATAAAGATACAACTCTAGTAGCATGATCAGAAGCCCAGAAGATTGGCCAGTTTTGTTTCTCGACACATTCAGATAAGGCGTTCAGGCAAGACTCAAAGCAGTTTCTCGCAACTACTTTGAGATCAGCAGAGTAGCCCAAAGAACAAGAAGTCAGTAAAATCAGTAAGGTGAGCTGAGACATCTCTGAAAGGCAATTAAAAAACCAGCATTCTGACTATCTCGTGAAACCATCAACAGCCTTGTTTAAGTCGGGAGGAGGGAACGGCACTAAATCCGCGTGCTGGCCATACCTGGGCTCCCCAGATAGTGTGTCCACCTGCAAAGGTAGGAGAATCATGTTCAATGGTGGCAGCTTCCTAATGCAGAGGGACAGACTTGGCTGCAGAAGGTCTCCCTGGTAGGAGGCCCTTTGCTGCTGTGTGCAGATGTGCTCCTCGGGTCCCACCTGCCCCTCTGGGGTCCCCAGGGCCACATCTAGCTCAGGACATGGGGACAGGGCCAAACTGCAGGGTGGAGGGAGGGCGGGATAGATAACGTGGAGTGTCTTCGGTGGCCAAA
Organism: Pelecanoides urinatrix; assembly: GCA_013400755.1. NCBI lineage: Eukaryota > Metazoa > Chordata > Aves > Procellariiformes > Procellariidae > Pelecanoides > Pelecanoides urinatrix. Next base: position 81,778 of record VZTQ01016367.1, on the reverse strand, counting down.
GATAGAGGTTCAGTTCAGACTGGAAGGTTTGTGGTGTGTGGGAGGAAAATGGAGCCACAGAGGATGGAGGTAAATGAAGGTGGAGGTAGACGAAGGCTGGTTTTGCGGATGGGGCCAGTAGGATAATGGGAGAGATAAGGAGACATAGGGATGGAGTCCTCATTGATGGGGTGAGATTCGTAGTTGAGCAGCAAACATAAGCAGATGAATGGGTTCAAGGTCCCTACTAATGATGTGAGGGATACGGGTAAATGAAGTTTTGGGAACAGTCCCAAACAGAAGGGGGCTGTTAGCATACTGATCTTCTCGCTGCCTGTTTGGGACAGTCCTGGTGGGCTAGTTTGGAAGTTGTGTGACTGAGGACAGAGCCAAAACAGGTCAACCTGATGGGAATTACACCATGGAGAAGCTCAGGGCAATGGGGAGGGCAGAATGAGGCCCCGTGGGTAAAAGAGAAACAGGTGAGTCCTGCATAAGAGCACTTCTGCGTGGAGCACAGATGCTGGCATTCGTTACAAAACACCAGAAACAAGTTGAATTCCCCAAACAGTGTTTATGGGAACGAGCTCTTCTTTTCTGGGGGTTTTGTTTTGTTTTGCTCAAGTCCGTCTGTCACATCTTGCACATTTCATTATTTAGGAATTTTTGATTTCAGAAGATAAAGTAGTCCCAGAGGAATATTTTCAGGGAGATTATTTTAACAAGCACTTTTGTACCAGGAAATCAGTGAGTTTAACCTAACAAGCAACTACCAGGCCAGGGGGACAAATAAATCTAGTTCCCACCTATTAATTTTACAGCCTACATAAAGCAGTGTTGAAGTCAAAAGTATATGTGACCCAAAAAGACATTGCTCATTTTGACACATATATAGCTTGCCCCCTGCCTGAACCCTGTCCCTTAGCCTAAATCCAGGAAACGGGCTCCCTTTTGTAACGGATCATAGTCCTGTGTGTCAGGAATGTGTTCTACCTTAAACCAAATGTCAGCCTTTCTCAGGGAAGGGATAAGCTGATAGAGATGTTCCCCCCCAAATGGGGATAGTTTTCCTGTTTTGCATTGTGCGAGATGTATTTGTTTTATTGCACCACTCAGTGATTCAATCCAGCCAAGCCCACGCAGGAAATATTGGGATTTTGTCTTGCCAAGTTGACATCTGAAAAGAGCAAGCAGGCGAATGCTTCCACTTTAGGAGTATTTGTAATGGGTTACTGAACTATTAGACACATGAAGGGAAAAATGCACCTCAAAGAAACAACCGCATCCCATGGATGGAAGTGACCTGGATAATGCACAAACGCCGCCGACTTTCATCTTTGGAGGGGAATGCAGTGGTATGCAGCGAGAAAAAGAAAACAGAGCTTTCGGCACACACATAAGTTAAAAATAAAGCACAGAGTCTGAATGAAGAGGGTGATTAACCAATGGAGTAAATGAGAAGGGAAAGTGATGGATTATCCACCACTTGAAGCATCTTGAAATGAGGGCTGGATGCCTTTGCGCAAGACGTGCTGTCGTCCAGCGCGAGGCACTGGGCTCCAGGCATGCTACAACCGAACGCGGATTTTTTAGCCTGTGTTGCCAATACACAAGTGGAGGATTTAGCTCCAGTTATCCTGTCTACAACCATGTCACGGAAGGATGTGAAGCAGGTGGCAAGAAATGCTTGATGCCAATTCCTAATTAACCATATTAGCCAGAAAACTTAATCAGTCAAAGGAGAAACATAAGCAGTGAGATAGTTCATTCTGTAATCCCAGTGAAAGGAGTTGTTTGGCTAAAGCATTCGAGCCCTGACTTTATTGTTTGATTTCAACCAGCTTGGGGTCGGGCCCTCATTGTTTGAAGGCTTTCAGAGCTCCTTGCAAGTAAGCAGCAGCTCAGTTGGGTGAGAAGAGATGCCTCACCAGGGGGGAATTTCATTCACTCAGGCAAAAATGAGCCCCATCAGCTCCATATCTGATATCCCAAAGGTTTTTAATTACATTGCAATGGAGACAGGTCCAGCAGCATTTCCTAATCAAATCCTGATGCATCAGAGATGATATTCTGGTGGTGTATGATGAGAGCCTTTACATTACACACACGTATCTGCAATTTCTTTCAAATGTATTTCTAGCAATTTTTGAAGCCAAACCCAAACTGCTGCTGGGTGGCTCTTCAGAGTGGATCAGAAATCCTTGAGGCTTAGTGGATCCAGCCCCTCGGGAGCTCAGGGACAGGGGATGTGTGAGCTCTGACCCACCTCTGGGCATGGAGTGATTGCTCGGAGGAGTCCATGTGAGACCTGGGAAGTCCTGAGAACAAACCACCAACTGGGTAGGATTCACTTGACACAGACCTAATGGCTGGGGGCTCTGGGAGCCTCATCGTGATTTGGAAATGTCTTTGAGTCACAACAAAAAACCACAGGAAGGAGCAAAGTACCTCCGTGCTGAGGCTGGGCACTTGCCTGCATCTGCAGAAAGCAATTCCATGGGCACCTGACGATCTCTGCAGGCTGAAATACAAGCCCTGAAAAAATATTGATGCTTCCAGTACAGCCCGTGAGTGAAGAGCCCCAAATCCATTCAAAGTCCCATTTTAGGTGCCGAGGCAGATGCTCTGGGGCTTGGCAGCTTCTTCAAAGTCACACAGGCAAAGTGAGTCACAGACTGAAGACTTAGTCCTGGGATCAGCCTTTCCTTCTCTCTTGTGCTTCTCATCCTCTGCTCAGCTGCCTTCCTTTAGCAATAATAGCATCAACTGTCTTGGATTCAGGGAAAGCAGATGGGCTCCACCCTGCAGATGGCCCCCAGAAATTTTCAGAAATACTTATTTTCTGTAATTTTGTTTACTTAATTTTTTCCATAGTTTATCATGGAAGGAGAGAGCAAGACTGGGGAGTTACTTGTTTTCTGTTTAGGTTTTGTCTTCTTAAGCTCTGGGATGTTATTTTATGGCTTTATCTAAAGCTTTTTCTCCAGTTCAGAAAGGCACACTGCAGTGCCAATGAATGTGGTGTTAAGCCTCCAATTACCCTGTCTATCTCAGCTTTTTAATTACCCCGTGATTTCAATGTCATCCCCCCTCCCTTTTTTCTTGTATTTCAGCACTTTCAAAGCCCTCAGGTTTCCCATGCTTTAGTATCACCAAAGCCACCCGTCCCCAGAGCTCTTTTGCTGGACCTGGACCTGTCTGTACTTCGTCAGGTGCAGGTGTAGGTTGACCTCAGACTGATCTGGAAAGGGAAAATCAAGGCTTAGGAAAGCATCTCCCCATGGGACCAAGCCTTGACCAGACAAAGATCCCAACTTGGCTCCTCCTGAGCAGAATGCAGACATTTTCAGTCCAAAGGGAGGTCCCCAAAGCTGTCACTCATCTGCCCTTCCTGCACTGGTTTTCCAGATGAGATGTGCATTCATGCAGCTGTTGTGCTATATGCACTATTCTGGTCTCTAAGACAGTAAATGAGTTTCTAGGGCAGTAGACTTATTTGGTCCAGGGACTTCTGATTTCTTTCCATTGCAATATTTCAGTCTCTATAAAAAACCAAACCAAAACAAAACAAAAAAACCAGCCCCCAAACCTTGACTTTTTTATTTTTAACAGAAAAGTATGGTTTAAAACCCAAAGGCAGGCCTGGTTTTGGTAGAAAAAGAATCTAGTTTTTGAAAACAGCAAATCATTTCTTTTAGTTTCTGAAATGAAAGCCAAACCACAGCCCAAACACTTCTACTGGAAAAAAATCATTGCCATATTTATTTCTCGTGCAGATGCATGGGTGAAATGTCCCCTCTTTCCCCAAGCAGTTACAAAACCAGAGCTCTAAACCCAGCTGTTGTTAATGTCCACAGCTTTCCTCTGTTGCCTCCTTTTCCTCCTCTGCTCTCCACTGATCTCGCTATCGGTCCTCCTTGTCCCACCCATCATCTGGGATGGTGCCTCCTGTCTATCCTGTCTTCCTTCAGCTGTCTACATTTCTGTAGGAAACCCGCTTGTGTCCCCTGCTGTCCAATCATCTCGGTATCCCCATGTCTTCTGCTTTCATAGGGATGTGCCATTTCTTCTGCCAGCGGCAAAAGCCAGCGGACCCTCCTAAAGCCCCCTGCTCTACCTCATGAAGGGCTTTCTCTTCAAAGGGTTCAAATTATTGGAAGAAAAATCTATTGAAAGCTGTCATGTACAGAATTGCTACCTCTGGCTGAAGAAACCGCAGACCCCAAACTGGCTGAAAGCGTTCTGGGATTTCTACCCTGCTCTTTTTCTCCCTTAATGCTGGAAGGAAAATAAATCCACTGAGAGTCTCCTTGCACAGCTTTCCTCCGCGTCAGAGCAGAACCAACAAACAGCAGAAAGTCTTTCAAGCGGACGTCTCCAATGGCAGCTTAGGCTCCTTTCCCCATCCCCATCCTTCAGATTTTCGTTTTATTTTTAAGTTTGCTATGTTGGGTGCTGCTGAGGTCAGAAATCACCCCAGGATGGTGAGCACTAAGCTCTATTTCATATTTTAATAACACTACACAGATGCAGAAGGCTGGGGGACAGGTAGCACCTACTTTTTCTAAACTCCTGCCGTACTGGAGTGTCACTGAGGGTGTCTGAGGCCAGCACACCTCGTTGCACCAGTAAGCAGAGACCAGCCTGGCCAGCCTGCAGAGGTCTGCAGGGTTGCAGTGTCTGGTCCTCTCATCCCAACCCTCAGGGTGCAGACAGGGAGGACGTGGGACCTCTGTACATCCACCTCTCTGCATTCCCCAAGATAATCCCCATCTCCTCTAAGGGAAAACACTATAAAAACGCTGCAAAAACACAAGATGCGGTGTCACGCTGGACCACAACGCTGCAGAGGTTGGATGAAGACCTTCCTCTTCTCCCAGTGCTAGAGGAAAGTCTCCCCTGTGCTGCCCTCAGGTTCCCCCATAGAGGAATTGTGCCTCGGTTTATTTTTAGATATACACAGAAATAAACACCTCTGCCCCCTCTCCACCGTGATTAGCAGAGACATTGTGATGATAATGATTATTTGAGTTTCCTCAAATGAAGCAAGTATTCAATTATACTTTCATTCTTTGGAATGAAACTTAACCCAGTTTGTTTTCTGATAAGGCAACACGGAGAGAGGACACAGCTGGTATTTTATCCAAATTAATATGTGTCCTGGCTCGAAAACAGGTCGTGTTTGTAATGAGCTCAATCTTCATATAATAACACTGTTGAAACAATAAACGTCACTTCGGCTCCAATTTGGTGTCTGGACTGCAAGGCATAAAAACAGTTCTGCTCTAAACTGTCAGGGTGAAGGCTGGATAAACTCGAGAAAGTTCAGGTCAGGTGAAATTTCACACACGGAGACTATTATTGGAGCGAGCAGGTTGGAGGAGCTATTACAGGGAGCATGTGCATCGCTTCTCTCCCCATGGACCGAAGTCAGAGCCGCTTCGCTGGAGACACGTTCCTGCAGGGCTGCATCCGAGACACCCCCAGTAGCTGGAGAAAAGCACTAGTTGAGTGTAGATGACTCATTTTCCACCTTCCCTGGGAAATGCAAGGTGCTGCGGGAGTGAGGGTGGTTTGGGGCTGTGCTCAGTCACTTGCCGGGGTGCTGCTGTCGGAGGTTTTTTGGAGGGCTGCTCTGTGGTGGATTGCTCCTGCTGCGTGGGTGAAGGGCTTGTGAGTACTGGGGATGGCATCTCTACAAAGAGCCTTCTGCAGCTACGCCGCTGCAGGGAACTCCTTGGGCAAATCCTCCGCTCTGTGAAATGCAGCTGCTCCTGAGCTGAAACATCACCGCTTTCAGCCTGAGAGAGCCTTGGGAAGAGGCAAGGGGACGTAGAAGGGTTTGCTCCTGTGGGGCAGATGAGCAAAGCAGCAGAGGTGGGGTGAGCCGTATGAAGGGGTGGCAAAGTCAAACCCTTTTGCTGGCCAGAAGCCTGGCAGAACACAGTGGCTAGTCTGGTGATGAGCATTGTAGTCGTTGCAGTTTCTTGTGGTCTGTTCCCATCAGCACCAGATTTTCTCCCTCACAAAGAATGGCAAAATCATTATGGAAATGTACTCCAAGGTTCATTGATGGCTCTCACTGGCCCAGGATGAAGTCAAGCCTGTTATGTGTGTGAAGCCTTTCTATAAGCAATTAAAATATCCTCAATCAGCCATAAGGGACTAATTCTGCATAGGACCTAGACCCCAACACTTGCCTTACCCCTTTCTTTCAGCCTTTGAAACATGTTTACCTAATGAAGACAGTTCTCCCCACCTTACAAGTCTCTCTTTCTATGCTAGCGAAATTCTACTTATTGGTTTGATACAAGAAGCCATGGAGAGCCTCATCCAAGACAGAGATGAGTAGTTGCTGCTTAGATCATATACAAGCCCTGCCAAAACCCGCAGACTAGGTGTTCCTCCAACAGCCTTGCTGCCAAGGCTGGATTTGATCAACATTTTTATATATAGCAGGTCAAGCACTCAGAAAAGACATCCAGAAGTGGGAGTATGGGGTATCTATGCTCATCAGTGCTTAGAACACTTGCCCAAGGAAGTGGGATCCTTGAGCTGAGTCTCTTTTCCAAGGATTTGAATACATCTCCCGCCTCCTGTGTGTTGCGACATGAAAAGAGCTGTGAGATGGGACAAAAATAATCTCAGATTAAGCCTCTGTGTGTGGGAAATAACATGTTCGCTAGGCCCAGCAAGTGTGGATTTACAAGATTGCATCAGGCTCCCAAGTTGCAGTATTGGGATCTATGTTATCTTGAGGGATTACTCAGTTCATGCTCAAAGGTGGGTACAACGTAGTTTGCAAGAAATATTGGGAGTTGGCAACAGCCTGGTCCAAAACGCTTGGAGGTCATCAACAAGTCCCTGCTGCAATTTTTCTTTCATCAGATGTTAAACACTTACGGGAGAACCCGGATCTTCCCTATTTACTTTGTGGATACTCTGGGACCCCAAGTACCATAGGATCTGTATCTCTAGAAGTGTCTCTGACCAATACATCTCTCTGCATTGCACAGAAAGGTGAACGTGACCCCTACACCCACATTTAAGCCCATTGGCCCCACTCCTGCTTATTGACAACCATGTGGTTCAAACTCTAGCCTAAAATTACTTGGGTCCTGTCCTTTCACTATCCTGGAAAGCTCTTCTGCTCTGCATGCCTATGCTCATGTGAAAACCAAAGCACTCAGAACAGGAGTTCAATAAAAAAATAAAAACTTCCCAGAGATTTCCAGCACTGCAAGGAAAGGAGGGGTTTACAACCCGGCTGTGAACGACCGTGATGCTCTTCTCCTCAGTGCCGGGCTGCAGGAAAGGGTGAGGCTGGGATGCAGCTTTCCCTGAGAATAGAAACCAGCAGGAAGGAACTAAGGAGTGAATGTTTCCTCGGGATCAATACGTGGAGATTCCCTGTCTGGGAAAGGGAGGGGATGGAGCAGAGCAGGAGCTGAGATCACCACGTCCTCGAGGGACGGGTCTCTCCAGGTCTGCACCGACACCGGCGGCTGTTTCCTTCCCATCTCACCAGGCAGTGCTACCCTTTTCAGAGCCGTTGCATCTCTAACAGCAAGTACAAGAAGCTCACAGCAGGTGGTTTTTTCAGTTGCTTACCCCTGAGAAAGCACCACGGGCTGTGGACTATGGGGTCTCTCCTGAACAGCTGCTTTTGATGGCGTGTTGCCATTCTGTTCGTGGTGGATGCCCCATCCCTGGGAACACTCCAGGTCAGGTTGGACGGGGCTCTGAGCAACCTGATCTAGTTGGAGATGTCCCTGCCCACGGCAGGGGGGTGGACTAGATGACCATTAAATGTCCCTTTCAATCCAAACTGTTCTATGAGGAATCACACGGCACAGGACCTTTATCCAAGCACTGGGGTCCCAGGCAAAAAGGGGTGAAGAACAAATCTGTAGTTTCCCTTTTCCCATCTCTTCTTCAGGGTCTGAGGCTGGAGCCCAGGCACTACTGCTTGCATGGGTCCAGATTTTTCTGCTTTTAGACCATGTTGTAACAACCCAGATCTGTATCTGCAACTCCATCTTAACGCTCCCCTGGTCCCAGTCCCCAAATCCATTCTCCAGTTTAGGTAAAATGGCACAGCAAAGTGGGTGCTTATTGCAAAGCAGCAGGACACGCCTCAGGTTCAGCACACTTATCTTGGAAAGTCCCAGTGCCGCAGCACAAAAAGAGGCAATTGGCACAATTACAGGGAAACTGAGGCAGAGGGAAGCTGCATGAGTCAGCCAGCAGAGCTGAGCGAGACAGCAGCAGTAGCCAGAAGAGAAATCCAGGGCATTCCCATGGCTGCAGAGTGCTGTGTGCCTTTTTATATCCCTGGTCTCAGTATCCACCCATTTCCTTAAGCCATAACCTCATTGCTGATCGCTGCTAATATAAACACGCCAAGGCTGCACTTGACTATCAGGAACTTCCTCGCTGCCAGGACCCACAGCTCTTGAACTCTGTTCCCCACTCTGTGGGCTGAGGAGATGGCACTGGCTTTCAAGCCATTTCAGGGGATCTGGCAGGCTCAGCTTTTTGACCATATTATCTCGGGCACTCCACGGGAAACATCCAAAGACTAAAGTTCAAGGGACAAAACCCAAATCAGGGCAAAACTGGTTCATGGACATTTTGGCTTGGGGTGGGTGGCAAAAAAAACGCTTTCTCTTTACATTTATAAGAAAGAAGAGACAGATCTGGCTCTTTTGATGACCAATATTACAGCTTTTGAACCCATTGATCATCAGACATGACCACTAGAAAACTCACGAGAGCATGTCTCATACTTTGCCTTTTTCCCTAGGCTATTTGCCATGGAGTAGGACTAGCAAGGATCTTTATGGAGAAGAGATGACTTTCCTCCTACTTCTGCCTGTTGCTTCTTGTCTGGCTGAGGGTGTACATCTTACCCAGACTTTGTCTTCTGCATCAAAGGAGTGATCCCAGATTTTAGCTACTGTCTTTCATTAAATGTGCTAGATGAGCCATTGCATCCCTCTGGTCCCCAGGGAGAATAGGTGACATCCGCTTGCTTAATACCTAATTTTGAGCATCCTCTGCTACCTGAAATGATCTGTTCAAAGTCTAAAAACTTGTGCTCCTGGCACCTCACAGAGGATTGGTCCTGACCATATATAAATAAGGTCATACATAAATAAGAATAAATTAGGGAGAAACTAATATGGAGAGGGGAATAGCAGGGAAAAGAGAGGGACAACGGGCTGGGGAGATGTACAGCCAGAAGATACTGGGAGGAACCTATAGCAATGGATATGGGAGGAGAACACTGCTAGACACTGGCTATCGGCACAAGGTATTTTAGCATTTAACTGTATGTATGAAAATGTCCAGTATAAAGCATTTGCATATTTGTCCCCATTTTCTTTTGCTTTTGTAGCACAGAGACCACAGAAGCATCTCCTCTTATGGCCCTGTGAACCCGACGTCGGTAGCCTGGAGAGGGATTCCTTGCCAGGGATGGGGAAGGGGAAACTCTCCCTTTTTGGAGAAGACCACTGCCAGGTGACACCACCCAAGCTTGTCTGGTCCAGGGGTATCATCCAGGCCAAAAACTTTGCACAGGCTCTTTCTTTTTGCCCCAGGGTGAGTAAACAGCTGGGAGCTGTAGTGCCTTTTTTATTTCGGTTATGGCGTAGGCCATGTCGCTTGCTTTAAGGTTATTTTTAAAACACAACTATAGAAAAACACAGCGCTGACAAGCAGGAATGTTCATTTTTTTAAGTTAAAAAATGTGTGCATGTGCATATATCCTTACGTCTCCGGTACCTTGTGTACTGAGTGTTGTCCAGGTCCAGCGTTCGAGCCTCACCTCCTCTCAGCTGGGAAGGGATGCTGCTGAGCACATCAGAGGATGCGGCACAGGGCATTTTCACTCTACATACTACAAAATATTTGGGGTCAAGAGGCTGAAGATGAAAGGAGGAGCCAGTGCTGCTAAGGAGGTCCCTTAATCCAGACCACTCTGTCCCTTCCAAGAGGGATGGGTTGAGATTTGACTTCCGTCTCCTACAGTCCCAGCAGCAACCAGCAAGGGGTCATTTCTGCCCCTCACACCGCCATCCCCACCATACAGTGTGCCAGTTCCAGCTGTCAGGGCTCTTCTCCAGAAGGGTCCTTGAGAACGACGATTTGCCCCCTTTTAAATACAAGTTTACACATGAGTAACATGGACTCCATCCCAGGAGCCATTCGTTTACCGAGACTGGGTTCTTCCTTTCAGCTGCGTAGTTTAGTTTTTCCCAAACCCACAGAAACCTGCCCTGGATATGGAAACAAATGTCCCAAACAATGCATTTCCAAGAACTTTCTTTTTTGGGTAAGGTAGATGATAGGTGGCTATTTATTTTCCCCCCCACCTACTTCTTTTTTTCAAGTTAAAAAGGAGAGCTCATACCTGTGATTTTGATGGCTTACCGAGACTATGCGGAGAATTTTCTCTGGCCTTGAAAAACTGGGAGCAATTGTGGCACAACGTCCTGTCTTCTGCCTGCTCATCCCTTTGGGCTACCACATCTGCTGCAGCAAATGGTTTCTTTTGGCTGGGCTGGAACATTTTCCTCGGCTTCCCTTACTATGGCGATAAGTTGCTCTCTTGAGTGTAGAGATGGAGGCAGTTTTCCAAGGATATTTTCTGTTGAGCTGAGCCCCTCTTCAGACACCAAGTGGAGGAATGCATTTTCAAGAGTCCATTACCCCCAAGGGCTTTCACTACGTTGCTTATGGATAGAGGCAGAGAAAAGCTTGGCGTGTGTCTGGCAGAAATTTTCTATTGAATCTTTTCCCTTTATCCAAAGATAAATAAATAAGAAATAAACTTTTGGTTGAAATGACTGTTTTGGCAAGAAATGTTTGTTTTAACAAAAATGTTCCTGTTTTTGTTATAATCCCTCAATTATTGGGTTTTAGTACTTACAAAAACTCCATTTTATGGTTTTAATGCAAGCCCAGAAATGTGAAGGTTTTTCTTCTCTCTTCATTTTAATAAATGTCAACTTTTGCAATCATAAATATCTTTCATAAGGAAGGAGTAATTTCCAAAAAGGCTCTATGAGGTGGCCAGCAAGTGTAGGGCTTGATGCGAAAAAGCTGCCCCTAATAACTATCCTTGTCCTCATCAAAGAGGCCAAAAAAGGATTTCTCCTGGTCCCTCAAACAGGGTTTTGCTTTGACCCAGAATCCTTTCACTCACCAGTAATAGCCTTAAACTTCTCAATAACTGAGAAACCTCTGAAAAGTGACCAAATATGTTCTTTTTGGTTGAACTCCCAGCCTGCACAGAAGAAGTTAATTCTGAATTTCCTTCCGACCCTGGAAAGAGGGCAATTGTACCCATCACTGTGCTCTTTTCCTCACCTTCTCCTACTGGCCTCTGCTCTGATGTGAGCTGTATGGAACAAGGATTGTCATTCTGTTGTGATTTTGTACAGAATTGTGCACACTAAGGTCCTTGTTGAGATGACAAAACCCACAATTTTTTCCTGAAAATATTCTGACGGGGTTTAATTTAGGTATAGGAAACCCTTTCTTGTGCCCAAATAAAAGATCTCCATCTGTCTAGCTAAGATGTCCTTTTCCTTCGCTCCGTGACTTGTTCTGTCCCTGTGACGGGTTGCACCACTCAGCTCCGTGGCTATTGAACTGGGATCCATCCGGGTAATCCTGTGAAACGTTACTAGAAAGACTACTCTTCTGATAGGGAGGGATGGCGTGGGAAAACCAGTAACTAAACAGACACCAAAACCTCTCTGCTGTTCACCGGCTAGAGAACTTCAGCCAGGTCCAAAGATGAAGTATTGGTTCCAGCAGAGCTCTATGATGCATCATAAATCTCCAAACTAAAGACTGAAAAGTTTCCAGGTGCTATGGGAAGGACGCAGGATTATAGAAATCCTTCTTGTAACAGTTTTCTGCCTGGAACATGAGTTATTTCATTCAAAGACCATCAGTGTTAAAGCATTATCATTTCAGCTAATTGCCACTAACTTGCCATTAAGGAGCTGCTGATCTGTATGTTGGCTAGCTGGGAGTTAGAAAACTTATTCTGTGCTCCTGTGTTGCATGAAAATTAGATGCATGGAGAGCCTAAAAGATCAATGTTTTCAAAAAACTGTGAGTCAAATCCACGGAGGAAATTTTCTTGGTGGTTTTTAAGCTAAAATATTCCCTGAGGTGATCTGGAAGACCCCGAGCTTCAGATCAAAGTCTGCCATGGGAAATGCTATTGCACGTTGAACCAAGTCTTACATTTTTCTCTGGGAAACATCTCCTGGCTATTGTGGGAGACAGAGGACAAGTGAGATGGACCTTTGGAGGTCCGACCAAGTGAAACCAGTCTTATGGTGCTGGAACTGGTTCAATCCTGAAGGCTTGTAAGGGAGGTAACTTCTGGAAAAAGGCTGACCACAGGATCTTAATTCTTGAAGGTCTTGCCAGTGTCAGTAGAACAGGCTTCCAGATAGGCCAGATCACATTTCACTCCTCCAACTTCAGTTCCACTAGCATCCCAAAGAGCATTTGAAGAAAATTTCACTATTAATCTTGCATAAACATAACGAGGCATTAGAAATCAAGTCCAACTGTGTTCACAGATGACAGCAGCTATTCTTCCTTTGTACCTGCTATCATGGATAGACTTTGGAAGGAAGGGTAGTAGGTAGATAGGCATTTATTGTTTGCTAAACCAATTGAAAGCCTGCTAAACCTGTGTCAAGGAGTCACGTCACCAATCTGAGGCCTTTATGCTTGAACAGGAGCAGAAAGCTTCCAGTAACTCCAGAGAACCCGGTTCATCCTGGTGCCTAAATCAACTGAGGGTGAGCAAAAGTTGAAATTTCCCCCAGCTGCTTACAGGAACTTGTTTGCAAGTTTCTGTAAAGGGCTGTGGAGAGAGTTCAACTTGCAACACACCAAGGCGACAGAGCCTGCCCTTCTGCTTCTTCATGCAAAGAGATGGGTTACCAGCGTGCCAGCAGGACTTAGGGAACTCAGGAGAGGTCTTGGTATGTAGACCTTTGCAGCTACTTGTTCCAGGTCTCAAGGGTTGGTCCTAAGAGTTGGACAAAAGGGGAGTGATGACAGATTTATTAGCATCTCCCCTTTAAATGTGTGGAGAAGCAAGAGACAGGAAAAAAAGGAATAGTTGTTTCAAAAGAGCCTATGTGATTTAGCAGCCTACACGCCATTTTCAAAATTGATCAAGGAATGCAGAAACCTAAATCGTATGAACTTGCACTGAGCAAACTGCATAGATTGCATCTGAAGACTTCACTCCAAATGACTTGCCCAAGTTCACATGATCAAGGCAGTGCAATTACATCCAGGCCTAGAACCACAGAATAATGTAGGCTGGAAGGAACTGCAAAAAGTCTCTGGTCCGCTCCCCTGCTCATCTTGGGTCCTTGTACAAGAAAGTAATTCCCAAGAGCAAACCATGGCCTGGTGGTCATCACATGGTGGGGAAAGGCCCGCAGCAGCAGTAGACATCTGCTTGTCAAGAGGAACCACAGACAAGATATTCATGCTGTCCTTCTTGCAGTTTCTGCAAAAGTCCTCTGTGTATCATACCCTATACATGCCTGGGAAACAGGTCAACCCACTTTAAATCAATGCTTTTAATTAAGGATATTACATGCTGTTGTGATGCTTCTGTGATAAGGACCACAGCAGCTACAGCTTTGGAGGTACCCAGTATCTCCACGTCTGTTCTTTCTCTGTAATAAATGCAGCTCTATTGCTGATCTGATCTTGGCATCCCATGAACATGGATATGACCCCTGCCCTGAAGTGTTCAGGGTGCACTGCCAAATGTCAAGCAGTGGCCCTTCCACCACATGCCTTGGGGAGACTGAATCTGACATTTCCAAAAGTGCTGGCCTCTTCATCTACCGCGGTGAAGAACTGCAAAGAGCACAGGGTCATCACAGGTCTCTTGCTTCTCCAGGGTTGCATGTAATTCTGCTCACCTCCAGGGCAGGTCCCCACCAGACGTTTTCTGTATGCCTCTATTAGCAGGATGTCAAAGCCGTAACTCACTGTCGCGCTGCAATAACATAACAGCATGGTCAAAGTGGCTGAAGCTGAACCTCAGCTGCAAGCTGGAGTTAAACAAGGAGGGAGGGGTGATTTTTACTCCATTCCCTTTTCTCTTGCTCTTTCCAGGCATGGCCATCTAGGAAAGGAACCGGAGCTGCTTCGTCTCCTTCTCTCTGCATGTGAGACAAGGGAATATTAGTGGCAATTTTAGTAGTTGAACTTTAATAGTAGTTAANTGGAGTCCGTTCTCCGCAAGTCACATGGACCCCACAGCCCCCTTGAAGCGCCATAAGAAACGTGGGGTGGTGGTGTCCGGCACATAGCACTGGTATTTGTAGCCTGGCAGAGATATCTCCATTGCTGGAGTGTTACATTTCTGAAGTGGGCAGCAGGGCATTTTTATTTAAAAAAATGCACATCTGTGCTCTTCATTGCAGTGTTCACCACACAAGAGCCACTCAGAATCAGGCCAAAACCGATGGGTTTTTTTTTCCCCCACTGTTTCCTGAACAAAAAGTTCACTCAAAATCCTCTCTCTCTCTTTCTCTCATTCTCTCTCTCTCCCCACTTCTGTTTCTCTCTCCAATTTTGATTGCTTCCTTTACACATCCATTTCATGACAAGCTTGTTTGTTGCTTTTGGCTACTGGGCCAGTATATATAGGGGATTACAATGGAGTCTCTGTTCCCGCAGTGGTTGTTAAGTTGCCTTAAACAAGTGCCAACTGCAGTCTAAATCTGTTCATCTCTCTTTTTTTTTATTAATATATAAATATATTTAAAAAAAATAATTGTTCCTGAGATTTATTTGACAGTCAAGATTTCCTAACACCGAACAAGCCTGTAGCTTTTGGTTGAAAGTCTTTCATATACATATATGAATATGATTGATTGAAAGAAACCAGTTCCAGACACCCACCATGGAGAAAATTCCCACTGGAAACCACAGCGGAGCCTCTCAAAACCTGTCCCTGGAAGCTGGAAACATCTCTTGCCGTGAAACCGAGAGGGCTTCACAACCTGGGGGAATCTCATTTGCCTTAAAAATTTCCTGTTTGATTCCCCTAAATGCTTTCATCTGTCCCATCCAGGAACCAATGGTGCTGACATTAGCAACAGATGTCTCTTGTGGACTTCCCAGATCATTTTGCACTTGATCTCTTTATTTTTGAAGTGAGTTGAACCAAGCTTGGAAGTATACAGAAATCTCCTCCAACTCACAATTTTGAGAGAGAGTTTAGTTTTTACTTTGAAGTTGTATTTTCTCCTCACTCACTAGTACCATTAGATTTCACCAACAGGAGTCAACCTGGTGTCCTATAGAGCTTCACAGCATCCGATGGTGAATTTTTCCCTATAAACAATGCAGAACTGCTCAGCTTGGATGAGACATCTGCCTGGAGTTTCTTCTTGGCTTGTTCTCAGGCTGTAAAGGTGATCAACTGATGGAAAAAGGTGGGTGCAAGGGTGGAGGTGGAAGTCAGTCTGTCTGAATATGGCTTTCACAGTGCAGATGGTCAAAAAGTAGGTAGAAACCTATAGGCAACATCACTTTTCCCATTTTGGGAAGTGTAAATTGAGTGAATGTCCCAGATCCCACCTAGAGCTCATAACAGAGGCAAAAGTAGAACCTGCATTGCCCCCAAGGCTCAAATCTGTAGATTTATATCAAACACTTTCCATCCTCAGCCTTGGAAGGTTCCCATGTTCATTTGGGCGATTGATCTGTGCATGAAATACTGGAGGAAATATCTTAATAGCTAACATACAGACTTTGCTAGAAACCCACCCCTCTGGGCTGGTCCCAGTTTTGCAGCCTCTCTGGGGCACACAGGGACAGCACTTTCCACCTCTTCCAGTACGCTACCCACTCTCTGCTCTTTGTTTTGGGAGGGGGACATCCACCCACAGCATCCCCCGGAGATGCAATATCCCCATGGTGCAGCCCCGGTGAGGCTGCGCAGGACCACGGCCAGGCAGTTTCCTTCTGACAAATGGAAACTTCCCCCACCCCTCTTCAGCACGGAGATTTGGGAAGAGCAAAGCTGTGAAAATGTGATGTTTGATGACTGCTGGAAAGAAAGTGGTAGGGAATGAAAATGTCAAATGCATCATTTTCCTGAGTGAAATCTTTTGTTTCAGAAACACTGTGCTATTATATTCTAACTTGGTCAATGATCCATGTTTTGAAATAATAGGAAACTGGCCTTTATTTTTTTTTTTTCTAAAATGTTAAAAAAGGTAAATAACCTGAAAATAATTTGGTGCCAATTAAAGGAAACATTTTAGTTTGAATCAAAATGAATATTACAAATTCCTTTTAGAAAAAAATCCCATTAAAATATTTCTGGCTTGGTTTGGCTCCAGTTGATTTTTGCCCTTTCTCTTTCCTTGTTATCCTCCCGATTTTCAGGTTCACCTAGTTCAGCCAGGACACCCCGATGAAAACTTCAAGAGGAACAATTTAGTCTTTTCTTTCTCCCTGTACCTGATCAAGACTCCTGAATTCTGGATTCAGACCACTGAAAGCAAAAGCAAGGGAAAGATAGTCTCACTGGAAAGTGCTCCCCTGTATCTTTAAGTAAATCCCTAGATTTTTTTCTTCCAAAACCATAACCGAATAAAAATTAGGAAGTTCTGGCAGCCTTCTGCCTAGGCCAGCATCAATAGAGGTGTTTCCCATTGAGGTCCTAAAAGAAATACCCATCTCCCTGGTCCCCTACTATCCACGCTGCCTGGACATGAGTTGTCTCATGATTCTCAATAGCCCTCAGTATTTTGGAGCAAAATTATTATTTTACCCTGAGTCAAACCCCAGACGATGCACCAGGAATAGTAAACTCCAGAGATCACCCTATAGGCAGTGAAGGTAAGACCTGGAAAAATCTGGTTCCCCCCACAGTCCCCCAAGACCATTCTGGCAGGTCTTCTGTGCTCAAACCTTCTTACCTTGCTGGCTCATGCCGTGCCCCAGGACATGTGAAACACACCCTTGGCATCATGCTATAAAAAACATCACTCCAGCAGGCTGCAACACAGCCTGTGCTTCATTTTTTGCACTTTGAATTGAAACTCCCTCCCACAGGCGCACGCAAAAACGATAATAGCTGTGCCTCAGGGCTATAGGCAGCAAGTGGCTCCGAGGAGCCCCAGTCCTGNCTCTTGTCGTGAGGGCATCCCCAGCCCGCTCTGATGGAGCGTGAACCGTTGTGCTGGGGCAGACGCCTTTAGCAAGGTTAATGCTGTCTTTTCTGAGCAAAGTGGGGCTCAACTCCCCAAATGACCCGGGGACTTCTGCTGAACACCCCTAGCAGCAGGACCAGCACTCACTAACCGTGGTGCAGGGATGCCCCGGGGCCGAGCCCGCCGTGCTGGTGGTGCAGTGCCTGGCACAAGTGCCGCCTCTGACTCAGACGCTTCACTGCTACTCAAACAAAGGTGTCACCGAACAGCGGGGAAAGCGCTATCGGATTACCAGACTATTTTTGCTCGATGCACGTTCCAAAACGGAAGGGTTATTGGCAGAACTGGAATGACAGAGGTTGTTAACAGGGCTGAATTCAGCTGCTCTTGGCAGCCTAGTAGGGAATGGACCCTTTGCACAGCTGGTGGGTTGGGAAGGGGATGATGCTGAAAGAGGAGCGAAGGCGGAATATCCCAGGGGATGCGAGCCAGCATGGAGGCACGCTGGTGGGAGGGAGGCAAGCAGCAAGAGCAGAGGATGGTGGATTGCAAGGGGAGAACAGGAGAGCTGCCCAGCACCGCCAGGCATGGTGCTTGTTTGCCTGATAAATTCAACCCCGAGCAGAAAAGAAAGAAATGATGAAACGAAGGAAACTAGCGCCAGTTGTGCAGAGAGAGCCCTGAGCGGATGGCATTGTTTTACGGTCCAGACTGCATGACTGATTGGATTTCCCAACAATATTTCTCAATGCCTAAGTGTGAGAGGCCCCTGGGAACAATAACTTTCCTGCAACTCAGAAGTTGAGTGATGAAGCCGTGGGTTAATAGCAATTAGTCTCCACACTGGCGGCTCCCTCTGCCACCTCCAGTTCTTTTTAATTTGTTGCTGGCCCCACAGTGGTGTAAATAATCCTTTGTTTTAAATCCACTGTAAATCTGCTGGTGAAATAACTGCAGCTTGAGTTATACAATGAGGATCCTTGATGAATACACTTGGGCAGGCTGGAGGGACCGGTGTACCTGCGTTGTCCTACAGAAATTCATGGCTGGCCGTTGAGCAGGGGGACACAGGTAATTTTATGGACTTCTGTTTTCAGTCACCATACAGATTTTACTATCAGAGAGGTCAAGCGAGGAACAGCCACAGACACTTAATCAGGCACCAACCGAAAATGCAATTATCATATGCATAATAAGAAAAAATAAATGAGCTCTCCAAGCTACGGCTCAGGAACTTCTTAAGTTTGGAGAAGCACTCACTGCATGATGAACAGGAGTGGGGAGAATCAGCGGCAGATTTAAGGGAGAGCTGAACAACCGTGTTAATGTTTCAGTGGCTGCCAGAGGATCCGCCTGAGATCACGGACACAAACACAACATCCTTCATCCAAGGACTTCATAGACTGATGATTCCCACCTTTGCTGGGAAGCACAGACAGACAGATAACAGCGAGTTGGCAATATCAGACCTTCATCTCTAGATAAGCATCAGTTTTGTTGTTTTTCTCTATTTTTTGCTGCTTGTTGGAGGATCTTGCTGGCAACACCTCACCCACGATCTGTGGCCTGTGAACCACGCTATCGCCAAAGGAAATGCATGCATTTCAGGCGAGGACTGAGAAGCAGGAAAGCTGGGACCTAGCTAGCTCTCCACAGGTGTTGAAAAGGGGGTCACATTGTGGAACAGGAAAGCTTAAGAATCGACATGGATGTTAAGCCTGGCACTAAAAAGGAGTCTGGGTTGGTTGACACTAATAACGGTGAGCTACCGCGAACTTGTGAATGCGTTTGGCACCGGGTATCAAAGCATGAGCCTGGCTCTATCCCCTTGTGGTATCCTCAGCTCTGACTTGCGTGTCCAGGATTTTTATGGGGGGAGCTGGATGTCCTTTGAGTAACTTAATGGAAAAAGGGGCGATACCTGTAAGTGCCTATCTATCTTCCCTACTAGAACCAAATACTGCTTAGGGCCCAAAGCAGCATGCCCACCAACTCGAGGATCATGAACTGACAAACCCACTTGGGATGAGTCATCTAGTTCCATCAAGAAGGATGAAAGTGAGGAAGCTTTCCTGTTTCTTCTTTCATGGAGATCTTGGCCTACAAAAAGGGCTGTTTTAAGGAACTGGAGAGACCTCTAGAATTTGCCTACCCCAAGAGGCCATAGATGAACATCAAATGGGGAAATTCTGCTGAACCCCACAGTTTTTCATCAAGGCTCTTCAGTAAGTCTCAGGAGAGCAGGCCATTCTCTGAGGCTCAGCAGGCACCTACAGACCATCAACATTAAGCTTCATGCACTGCAAAGGTGTTGGAGTCATGTCTTTGCACCGTGCAAAGTGAGTCACCCCCTCCTGTGTCTGCTAGGGCATCATTTTGTAGCATGGAAGAGATGAGGCTTGCTCATCTTTGTCAAGTTTTAAAGGAAATGATATCAAAACCGCTGAATGTGGATGGGTGCCCAAGTTCTTTCTGGCTTTCGTGTTGCTGGAATGATGATGGACAGTTTGGATTGTTTAATATGATTATTTTAATCCTGGAATGGAGGACCTTAAAAAGATTTCTGACTACATACACAAGACAAACTTAATTCCTGGAAGGCTAAGAAGCGTGGCTGGAATAGAAAGATCTGCTTGCAGAGCTGTGCACTGGAGCATACCTATCTCCTGCCAGAAGTGGCTTTCATAACATCAAAGACTTCCAGGACAGAAGAGCAGAAAACATCATCAAGTGTTAGCCCCTGCAAAACATAAACTGTTTGTTTGAGACTGTCTCTCCTTTGCTCAGAGGTGTTTGTTTTCTTTTTTTTTTTAATTATTAAAAAAAAAAAACCCAGACAACAAACGTATTCAAGAACCTTTTGGCTTTTCTCGTGTTCTTTTACTTTCTGCACAGACCTTCACTGTAGACTACATCTGTGAAATGGGTGCTGTGATTAATGGGAGTGATAAAGGGCTTTCTTTCTCCCACCTTTCCTGAGGAAGATGATGATTAATTGGAGCAAGATAGAGGCCTCCTTGGATTTGATTAATATACACATTTTCTCAGCTGGTGTTGAGACGCACCTCAGGTGTTCAAATCACCTTTGTCACGACGACCATGCAATAAAAACCAACTAAAACCCTAGTCTGTGTCACCATTTCTGCTGTGTGAATT
Organism: Pelecanoides urinatrix; assembly: GCA_013400755.1. NCBI lineage: Eukaryota > Metazoa > Chordata > Aves > Procellariiformes > Procellariidae > Pelecanoides > Pelecanoides urinatrix. The sequence continues at coordinate 61,406 of VZTQ01016367.1, read as the reverse complement.
AGTTTGCTCTCAAGTTGTCAGTCAGGAGTCTCAGAAAACTAAATCCTCAAAACCCTCACAGGCCCTAACTCGGGTCCTCAAGCAAAGAGGCTTTTTTCGGGAGGGAAACCTCAGCTGCTTGTGTTTGTTACAGTGCTCAAGTTTTCCTTTTTCTTTGGTTTTAAAATGGGTTTGTAGGCCAGTATAATCCTAAACTCCTTTCCGTCCTGGGTAGATAATTAAATCCTGCCTGAGTGACATGTCCCTTACAGATCCCACCATGGTGAGGAGATGTGTGGAGAAAAGGAGTGATCCATCCAGGTGGGCTCTGTGCCCCAGAGACTGGACTTCAAGAAATAGGACATGGTAGTGAGGAGCCGAAACCGTGACCTGGACAGACATATATGAAGAGACGACAGGACAGATCGGTGCCACCGGTCATGGCAGGGTCTAAACGCCTGCTGCAGAATATTCTGGGCTGTTTGGGAAAACTTATTTATAACTTAGCCTGGACTCCAGTTGTCTTGCTGATTTACTGCAAGCTCAGCTTGGAAATCTGGAAAGGATGCTTCTGGAAATGACTTTTTCTGAGCCCCATGGTAGATTGAAACCCCAGCCTTGGGGAGGGCCAAGACTGAAGGCATCACAATATTTTTGTTCTAAAACCAGAGCAGAGAAATTACACTTCTTTAGCCTAAATTCCTGCACAACACAGGCCAGAGAACGTCATCTGGTAAGTTCTGTGGTTGAACCTTGTCCTTGGACAACTGTCCATTTTGAAAGCATGGGACTTTCTGAACACTTTTCCTTCTGGTCTGACATTTTACTTGCTTTGTGGAGGGCCAAAAATGGCTAGCTTTGTGTTTGGGCATGCGACACATTGGAGGAAACTTGATTCCATTGACTTCTGCGGTTAGTTTATTTAGAAGAAATCTACTCACCCTTTTTTGAGTCATTGTTTTGACAAATATTTGACCTCTGAAGTACTTCATTATCCGGACTTGACCTGTGAGTAACTGATTTTTACAGTTAACTGGAAGTTCTAAATAAAGAAGAAATTAGTTTTGGACCTACTGAGGCAAAATATACTTCAAAATATTTGGTAAACCAAAACTGAAAGAATGTTTTATTTCAGGTCTCATGAACACCTAAATTTTTGAATTCAGATGAGTTTAAAATTTTAATTCAGAATGGGAAGAAAATTAAAAATCAAGTGGAATTTTGATTAAAAAATAGAACATCTCATTATAAATTTTGAAGTGAAAAGTACTGACTGCTTCGAAAGATTTTTTAAAATATCTCTTTGGGACAAGCTATTTGGTGATACTAAGACCACTCCATGAATATCTCACTGTTGCCAAAACTGCAGGAAGACTTCAGGTTGCTTCTGACAACAGTTTCAGCCAAAAATGCCTGTGCCTGGCAGCTGCCACAGGGAAAGGGCATTACATTGTGAGTCTCTTCTTGAGCAAACTCAGGAACGTCACCTGGCTTTCGTTATACTATTTTTGTGCCAGCCATAAAATTTGCCTCTTTCTGTGTGTATTTATGCAATCCCAAAGTGCAAGTCTAAAGGCTCTGGGCTTTATGCTACCGGGCCTGTTTGGAAAGAGAGATTAAATATTTCCAGAGTTGCAGATCTTCCTGGCTGTATCTTCAGACCAAGGAAAGTTTCACTTTCTTACTTCCCATGGCCTGAGATCAGCCAAAGAAAGAAGACTTTACCCAGTTTCCCAGAGTTCATTTCCACCAATTTAGGACTGAAAGTGATACTGTCCAGTTTTACAAGTGAAGGCAGAAGTTCATCCAAGCTCTATAGCCCATAAAACTCCACTCTTAATGGTGATCATTCCCAAATCAATGTTATAAAACACCAACCACTTCTTCTTTAAGGTGGGTCAATTAAAGATCTCCACGTTATTCTTGAGCAAAACGCAAATGGCACTTTCTGGTGGAGAGCCAGCTTGACCTTTCCTGCAAAGGTGACCTTGGGCAGTACTGCTGACATTTCAAAAGCACAAACCACCAAAAAGTCTGCGGTGAGAGAAGGTGAAATAACACTGATCGCTTCTGAAGGTCCCCTGAATTACCTGGGGCTCTTTCCTGTGACAGAGGACTTTGTCACCTGTTTGTATTGCAATTATTTTGTCAGTTTTTTCCTTCAGATCTGCAGAAAATAGAGAAACCTTGAAAAACAAAGGTTTGGGGACGGGGGTGGAATTCTGCCTACATGTCATCTCATTTCTCTTTACTCTTTCATTCTCTCATTTTCTGCCGTTCTTCTAATATCAATCTCAAAGTCTCCAGTACTTAGTTTCAGGTGTTTCATAGGCAAAAGTGCCATTCACTAGAATAAAGAAAACTTCCAGAAGTGTCTTTACATTTGTGAAAACTCATGCAAAATGCATCAACTTTTTCTCTCCCTGAAATCCAAATAATAAAAAGAACAAAAAAAAGCAATTCCCCAACAACCCCCAAACAAGATGGTTTTTTGACCTGAGGGGAAAACTTCTAGAAGTGCTCACATCTTGCTTAACCTGACATGACCTCAGTTCAAGAAAATACTTGAAAAAAGCACTTACTTTTAGGCAATGCTCATTTCTGCTCACTGCCACAGGGGCAATACGGTGTTACATGACTGAGCCCCTGCACATGCAGAGCCCCTAATTATCATGACAGATGTTTTTCAGAGTTGTCCCTTGGAGGCACATGAGGAAAAGATGGTTAGCTCCTTCCCATGGTTTTTCTTCAGCAACATACTGTCTTCTGCAGGTCCCCTCTATCTTGTGGTATTAGCCAACATGACTGGGAATTGCTTGGCACAACAGAATTATGCAGTAGGCAGTTGGTCTCACTCCCAATAGGGATATAAACGGCATCAGAAAGGACATGGAGGCTATGCCTAGAAAAACAAATGAAATTTTGATTTCAAGAGCACTCAGGAGGATAGGTGCTTGAAAGCTGGTAAGGTGGTTGTGATATCAACACTTTTCCTTCTATAAATGCACGGATAAGTGCAAATGTATTTTCATGAAATTTGCTGTAGATGAATATCTCTGGGACCTCTGCTCTGTTTAACCAAATGAGAACTGTCCAGTGGATTCCCAGTTTAGCAGAGTGGCACATAGATGTTTATATATACACAAAGATATCCACTCTCTCCACCCTTCTCCTCCCAACCACAGCCTGAAACTCCATTTGCCAAGTTGAGGTTGCAGGACCAGTGAAAATCACTTTCACTGTCTTTTTTTTTGTTTGTGTCTGTGATCTGGACCAATCCCATCTGGAATTATAGGTAGATAAGGAATCTCTGAAAGATGTATTTTTAGGAAATCTGCTCTTAGTGAAGCCATATTTTAATCTAAATGCATCCTGAGAGGAGAGTGATGGTGAACTTGTCCCATATTATTGAATAGCTTCTTCCCACACCTGGCCAAGACCTTTTGTCTCCGCCAGTTTCTTGATGCAATCACAAGGGAAGTTCAAATATTTATAAGCTCTTTAATTAAAAATACATTAAAAAATCATGTAGAATTTCATGTCCTGCAATCAAACAACTGCTCTTTTTTCTCTTAGTGTCATGTCTCATTCCTTCCCTTTCTTCCCTGGACAGCAAATTTGGAAGAAATCTCCTTTCCACCAGTCTGACTGTTGTTCAGACAGTCTGAAAGATGACAGCAGAACTACCCTTTTCAGAGAGAAGGGGAAAATACTGAAGCAGCAGGGTTTGCCTTCGCTCTTGGAGTTCAGTCCAGCTCGCCTGAAAACAAAACAAGAGAGGAGCACAAAAAAAATGAGGAAGAAAGAAAAAAATGCAGCTTCTGTCTCTGGTGCTGACTCTGCCTGCGCTCTCCCTGTGCAAAGAAAGCGGACACAGCAAATATCCCTATGAGCTCCTCAGAAAGGGATTTTTGCAAACGCTGTATCTTTGCATGTGTTGCTTTTAGCTGCCCTTTCTAACCAGGGGCTCACGGCCATTCTGCAACGGGTGCTGGCACAGCCAAGCAAGCTGTGCACTGCAGGAGTCAAAGGGCGAGAGAGCAGAAGAAAGAAGCTAGGATGGAGAAAGCCACATTGGGTATGAGCGCAAGGACCCGTGTCTCATGTGTGGGACAGTTTTCAGGACTTAGCAGAAGATTTCAGAGGTGGGTCCCCGTTGGGGGTTGATCTACTGTCAGGACCATGCTCATGAAGGTCCATTCATGTCCCATGATATGCTAAGGTGAGCAATTCAGAGCACAAGCCTTTGAACTGCAGCAACCAGGGACGAACAGTTCTCTTGGTTTGTGCTTTACAGTCTCCTTGAGCCTCTGTCCTCTATAAAATGATGAGCGCAACGCCTTGAGGACATCACCTTGAGGGCATCAAGAGCTGTCTCCCAGGCATTGAACTGCATTCGGGACCTCACCTAGGAAGAAGTGAAGGGTGCCGGGCTGCTCAGCTGCAGTCTGTGTAGGCAGAGACGAACAAAAACATAGGTCTGTCAACACTTCGCTATTCCCAGGGCTGGGCCTTCCTGAGCTGCCTTGGAAATGAAAGGAGATGCATGTCGAAACACGGGGCTCAGCCCTAGAGCCAGAGCTGTGCCAAGCCAGAGCCAGACACCACCACGGAGACGCAGCAGCTCCCTGGTCAATCCCTGCTCTGTTTCTCTTTTAGGGAGATGGTTTAGTGGGCATGGGGGGGTTGGGTTGACGGTTGGACTCGATGACCTTAGAGGTCTTTTCCAACCTTAGTGATTCTATGATTCTATGATTCTTGCCCCTTCTGACACTCTTCTCACCAGACCTGAGATGTTGAACCTGTGCACCTGGCTTCTGGTATGAAGAGCTGCCGAGAGGAAGCAATATCAGCAACATCAGTGTTTGGAGCCCTGCGTGCTGCCGCCGAGCTACTGAGTTTAGTGCTTGCGGCAGGAAGCTGGCACCCCCCAAAGAGCACCCAACTTGGGACTCCCCAGGTCCGTGCTGGACAGCCTGTCCCAGCTCTGGTCTCAGGTCACTTGGATGGATCATCCTGACTTCAACAGGCGAGAGTCAGTCCTCAACGCCTGTGCGTTTTGTTCCTTGGGACATGCTTCAGCATGTCCATCTCATACATAAAAATAATAGAGAAGGGGATACAAGTGCCGTGGGGGGTCAGTGGATCCGACACTAACTCACAGACCTGTGTCCCAGACATGAACCATTCCCCTGGTGTCCTGCAGACCAGGATGGAGCTGCGGTTTACAAGATTTGCAGGTCTCTTTCTGCATGTGAGACCAAACTTCTTGGCAGTGGAGGGTCTCCTCTGACACCCGCGGCTGCAATCAGACCTGCCACCGACGTGCAGTGTCTCGTGAACAGGAGCCGTGCTGTGCTCTGAAAGGGTTTGCAATTCCCCTGACGAACTGTCGTTTGGTTCCAACGCAATAAAGCAGCAATTGTGTATTTAGAAATGATTATTGAAAGCAGATTTATTAAGGATTAACGAGAGGAGTGTGGGAGTGATAAAAACACTTGCTAATCTTTGGGCTGGGCTGGTTTTGATAATCATCTAGAATTTGAAATAGCAGCACAGGAAAATCCTTATCATATAAATTTGATGCAAGGTTTAATATGACAGTTATAATATGTTTAAATATCAACTGATTATTAGAAACACATTCATTGAAAATTAAACATGTAATAGATTGTTATCTCTGACACTGCTTGCTTAAATAAATACACGTTTTCACAACCAATTGAGAGTCTATTTGAAATGATAGCTTGTTTTATTATTACTATTTTTTTGTAATGCTGCAGAGTGTATTTGTTTGCTCCCCATTCCTGACATAACAGAGATGTTTTTCATTCCTAAGCTGTGTATGCTTAGCCAGCACGTAATCATAAAAACAATAATAATAATAATGCATTTTATTTTTATGGCACCCACCAGTCACAGCTCTCCGGCTGTTTCATAAACAAGAATACTAATACCCAGAGAGCACTAAAACATCCATCAGAAAAAAACCCAAACAGAGTTCAAAATAAAATGCAGCCCGTGTAACTAAAGCAAAATAACAACGCGTGCTTAGGATGACAAGTTTTCCAAGTCTCTTTTGAAAGCAAAACAAGAGCAGAGCCCTGTTTTGCGGTGATCCAGCCAAGAGGCAGTGGGAGATGGGGGAAATTCAGGCTGCACAGGAGGGAGCGTCTGCCCGTCTGGGTGGGCTCCAGCATGGGTGCAGGACAAGTCGGCTCGGCATGGCTGTCCCCTTGGGTCTTATCTATTTTATTGAGCAAAGCCAAGGCCCTGAGAGGTGAAATATGTTGGCTAGATTGGCTCAGGAAGTCAGCAGCACTTTAACTGGTATGTGATGGTGCTTCTTCATTCCCCAATCCTAGCAGTGAGAGCGGTGCGACCGGTGTGGGCTCTCCAGAGGAAAGAGGAGGAACCCTATTCTTGTGCCATTGCTCTCTACATCTATCAGCCACCAGCGGCCAATAGACCAGAGGACAATCCTCAACGGCCATTTCCCCTCCTTGCCCCACATTCCCTCCTCACTCCAGTACCTCTCTGCTCCACTCCTCACCCATACCGGGAAGAGAAGGAAGAGATCATAAAAACCAGTGGTTCCACTTTGATCTGTGGGTAATTTCCTGGCAGAAGATCTGTGGACAAGTTTTGTTCTTCTTGCCAGTTTGAATAGGATGGAAAGCACAAAGCAGAACAGAGACCTTGCAGAGTCAGCGTCAGACCTTGAGGAACAAGACGTGTCTGGGGGTACTTGAATGAGTGGAGTGGTAGGAGCATGGTTATTGTTAATTCTAATGGTTGTAATTATTATTTTCCAGGTGTTAATCTAGTGTTTTCTTTCTGCATATTGTTTTTGGTGAACTTTGTCAGGAAATGCTTCTGAGAAGATGTGACTGAGTGGGTCTCTCCTCCAAGAGGCTGATTTGGGTCTTGGAAATCAGACCCAGAGTAGCCAAATGGAGCTTGCTGGAGGCTGGGGTAGGATGCCAAGATGGTGTGACTCTGCCAGGCATCTGCTGTTGGCCCGGTGGTGGGCAAGGAACGTGGTTTGGAAATTGTACACCTCTGATTTGCAGGTTGGCAAAGGAGGCTTCAGAGGACACCAGAAGTATGCTCCCCACCCCACCACGTCCCCGTGTCCACATGCTGGGAAGGTCTGGGACTGCTCACATTTTTCTCCAATTAGATGCAGAAACCCCTGGCTCCCCTCTGAACACATGATATACACTCAAAAGGTAACTTGAAGAGAGGTTTTGACCATCCGTGGGGAAGACTATGGCGTGGCTAAATATAAAAGTGCATATGTGTGGGGAATGAGCCGCCATTTAGTGGAGGGAAACTCAGGCTTCATGAAAAAGTAGCTTGTCCTTTCAGTGTCACTTCTGCTTTCGTAGAAAAGCTGAAATTGGCCAATGGGTTTTATCAAATGGATTGCTGAATGTCCTTCCCTTAGATGCTTCTATGGCATTGAAATACTCCATCTGTGGGTCACCTTCTTCCCAAGGAAGAGGTTATATTGCTCTGTTCAGAGTTGTTTAGCAGCTAAGGGACCAAGCTGGGACACAGGCTCTGCTTCATCACCAGGTTCTTGGGTTGCATTTCAGTTTTGCAGTGAATGTGTGCAAAAATACCCTAGAAGAAGAGACACAATGAACTGGGGGCATGGTGAGGGGTATGACTGCAGAATAGCTGGCTGATACCTGTCCAGGTTGGTTCACCGACCCCCTGTGTCTCTGTTTTAGCCTTAGTCACGAGGGTCTCCTGACAACTGTGCCAGAACTGCCACTGGGTTTTCCCTCCTTCTTCACTCATGGGGTGGGATCAGCAGTAACGAAGGTAATTTTTTCATCCTCTCACATGAGAAGGAGCCTCGAGCAGCCAGCTCAAACTAACACACCTAACAGAGTTCACCTGAACTAACTTGCTGTCCCCTTGCTAACCTGCCATGTCACTGCTCTTTTCCATTTTCAAGTTATACAATCCATTGCTTGGCAAGAGACCTGGAATGACATTTCAAAGCTCCTACTGTTGACTTTTTCCAGGGGGAAAATCCTTGATTTGCTTTTAGCATGTCAGCCAGCTCTGGATCCATGCTGCTACTTCCCCCCTCACCCTGAGTTTTCAGGTCCTTTTCCTCCCACCTCTCCGCCAACAACCAACTGATCTCAACTGAGGTTTCTACGTGTGGAAAACAAGAATTTATTCCAATCTAGTATTTGTTGAGTGTGTGGCATGCACAAGGCTGGCCAGACACAGCTTTAAAATGAAATTATTTTCAGACCTATAATAATTCACAGAAAAAAACCCTGCATATTAAACTTACCCATGAATTGGTATAAACCATTAGCTGGAAGTACATCCTCTACTTATTTCACCCTCAGTCACCTAGCTGGGAATTGCTAGAAACAGTGAAGAACCCTCCACTCATCTATCCATCCATCCCACTGTTTTTTCTCTCTCCTTCATCTCTCTTTATCCACAATTTCTTTATTCCCTTCCAAAAGCAAAGTATCTAAAAGACACCACAGAGTTGTCTCTTTCTTCATCAACCCCAAGGATTCAATTCAGTTGCTTAATCATAGGCATAAAGTATCATCAGATATGCCCTGAGGTATCTGAGATATCCTCGTGAGCCTGAGCTTTATAACACTTGACATGTGGAAGACGTATGTCCTTCTGGAGTGGCAACCAGCAGCCGGGTGGGATGTCCTAGAGCATCTCAAATGGCACTCGACATACGTTTAGCGATCTGAGTCGCAGGTGTCCACTGATCAGGTCTCCTTAAAAGTGAGCTTAGCGCATTGCTCAAGCACTCTCATGAGGTTAGATGACTAAACGTGGAGCTGAATCTACCTGGGAATCGCTGCAGTGGGTGAACTCTGGGTTGCATTTCAAAATCAGCCTGTGACGTTCCTCTGTCTGCGCAGGGCAGTGCAGTGACGATCAACATGTTGCGTGTCAAGCTCAGAGAGGCTTAGCTTGGAGACAGCCTGGGCAGGAGCTTGTTCCAGACTCGTCCACAGGCACAAAAGACAAATGGAAAAGAAAGAGAGAAAGATTTTCCAGGAAACACTGAAACAGTTGCAGTCTTGCCCTTTGAAAAGTGCAGATAATTAGCAGCTTAGCATTGAATCCCAGGTTAATTGGCTTGGATTAGGTCACTCTTCCCTGTCCTCCTCACGTGTCACCTCCTGCCAGAGGGTGGTGGGAGGAGAGAGCAGTCAGCATCATGAATACGCACCAGTAGCAGAAGGGTCTTAGAGTGACGGGGAGGGGACCTCGCTGGGGGGGCAGCCATGAGATTGCTGGTCCAGAGAGGCCGAGTAGCAAGGGAAGGGGAAAAGAGATAACGGCTGGGAATGGACTTTGACCAGCGTGTGATACAAGAGCTTACAAATATTTGAAGTGTGTGAAATGCAGAGCAGGAAGAACAGCCCTGATAGCGGGCACTGCTGCTTGTGAATGTCCTCACCTCGCACGGATCCTTCCCATCCGTCGTGCGGGGACGTAGGAGGTCAGGTCCTGGTGGCCGGGCAGCTAAGAATAGCAGGTATGTGATAGCCCCCGTTGGACTTGCATTAGCAAACCACCTTCACTGCATGCACGTTAGTGACTTTGGCTTTACACCACCCCGGCAATGCTGTTGAGGATTGGAAAATAAGGCATTTACTGAGGTCACGTTGGCTATTGACAGAGGAACTGGGAATAAAGTTGTGATAAACTGGCATGTTGAAACACACACGTACATTTGCCTGGGAATAGGTACATAAAAACAAGGGAATCAAGAAAATCTCTTTCCCAAAAGACTTCAAAATTGTCAGTACCCTGGCACTATGTGGCTCCACTTCTTGTTAATTGAAAATCTAAAAATAATCCTATAAACTCTATATTTAGTAGAAAAGTTCCCTAGGACCTGCATGAGATGTGTTATTTCAGATTTGAACATATTGTAAGGAGGAACTTAAAATATTTTACAGCCAGGTTTTTCAGGCATTAAAAACAAACAGGCATTTTGACTGGGAAAAATGGGGACAATCTAAAATAGAAACATAGCAAAATATGGCAATATTAAAAGCACTAGGATCTTTTTGGCAAAAACACTTTGACAAGGCTCAGATGATTTCACAGGACATTTTGGTGATTTTCTTCCACCTTTCACCCCTTTTCAAAAATAGGTTCATTTAAAAGATTTCACCATTTCACCAAGTCTAACCAGATTAGTCTGTAGGTCTCCTGAATCCAGACCTGTGTCCTAAATTTAGCTCATTAATGATGAATGTTGTAGTCTGCAACCCCAAAACACTTGGTTTAGGGAAGGTCATTGCATTAAAACTGGGCTGAAATCAAAGGAAGGAAAAGTGCAGGTTGCCTGTCAGAGAAATTGTCCTGACAATGTTATCTCCGAGGCGGTGCCCTTGCAGAAGAAAAGAGAGATTCATTGACTATTCACAGAGGTTACATAAACTATGAATCAAGGGACTTCATTAGTGATCAGTCCTCCAGCAGCTGGATTGTATCGTTGAACACCATGATGCAGCCTGCCCTGGAGAATTACCGTATGAAAGGATAGCAAGCTGCGACCAGCTACTGTGCAAATGACTTCACCTTCCGCAGGGATCCCTCCTAGAGCATCTCCCTGGGTTTGGCTGGATTTCCAGCAGGTCAGGGTCTCTGCCATGCATGCACCAAACTGCACCAGACAGCTCCAAGTGGCAGAAGGCAAAGCAATTCATACTCACCTGCGGAGCTAACCATTCATCTGGGAAGATCTCCTTCGTTAGCCCTTAGAAAAAAGTTACGCGCAGAGTACAAGGAGGGGGGATGGCGGTGGGAGGAGGAAGGGGACAGTCTGGGCTGATGGATGCAGTCCAATTTCTCTGAAATGGAGTGAGCTGTGGTGATTTATTCGAGCTGGTGAAGCAGGCAGGGAGTTTTGGCCTGGGAGAGCCTGGGGCAATGAGTAAGCTTAAATTTCTGAAGGGTGGAGCTCAGAATTCTTTTTTATATTATGCAAAATTTAAAATAGGAAAGAAACTGATTCATTCTCCCCAGCCCCGAGAAAGACATTCTTCAGGTTAATGTTAGGTGTGTCTACTGGGAACGTGGTGTAATAGAGGTCAGGAGGCACGTGGGGGACGCGCACATGCATCCCCCCCCAAGAGAGGAAGGCTCTCCAGGAGACCTGAGGACCACGAGAAGGTCCTAGCCAGGACCTGTCTGCCACTGTCACAAAATCAAAGGATGCCCCTACCCTGAAGTGCTTACAGCCAAAATGAAGGAAGATGATGGGGAGAGGAGCACCTTGGTCCCAAGAAGTGGTACACGAGGGAAACGTAAGCAGGAGTCGGATGCCAGGTCAGCCTCCAAGTAGGCTCTTTTCTCAAGCGCTGCGGTCATCTGCTCCCCTGAGCCAAGGACTGCCGTTGACCTGTTGCTGTGTTTATCCTGCCTGCCCCACTTGAAGCAGAAGGGGATCCCTGAAAGGGGAAAGTGGAAAGTGTTATTGTAAGCAGCCCCAGTTCACACCCTGCTTTGAAGGGAAAACTCATTGTCTGTCTACCAGCCAAGTTTCCTCCCTTCCTGGGACTGGCTGCGTTGGCAACACAAACAACAGCAACCAGACAGAGACCAAGAGTTTAAACAATGACCACGGTTCTGTGGTGGATGGAAGGACTTTACGGCTCTTCACGAAGAGACACAGTTTTTTCCCTGAAATTTCTGCTCCCTTTTCCCTTTTTTGAGAAAAAAGGGCATTTTGTAAGAACCTCAGTGCAGGTGCAGCAGTTACCCCCTGTGCCAGCTTCTCTTGCACAGACAAGAGTGCTCCAAAATCCTTCTTCCAGCTGCCCAGGGAGCAGGTTCACCTGGTAGCTGGCCCAACAGCAGGGCTCTTCTCTCTTCTGCCACCTGAAGACTCATCCAGGATGGTGGCAGCAGGCAGGAGTGCTGCTCTCTCAGTGTTGCACCGCAGCATGAAGAGATGATCTTGTCTTGCTCATGGGTCTGGTCTCCAGGAGAACAGAGCTTTGTTTCTGGCTCTGTTCTTGAATAAGTCATTTTGCCTCTCTTTTCATTTCTTTAAAGGTCAGGACAGTCTCCCTAAGTACCACTGTAGTGACTAACAGCGTGGAGCCCTGATCTCAGCCTCTCGCTGCTGTGGCAATACAAATAAGAGTAATGTCTTTGGTTTCCAAAACCCTCCCACCATTAGCGCTGGCACTGTCATGCCAGTTGCCCTTCTATTAATGGGGGAATCGCAGAGGAGAGCTTTTCAGACATAATATTTATGAGTCCCTGAAGTGGTTATCAATTTCCAAGTGGAGCTCATATGCACCAGAGCCATCATGGCAGCAAAGACACTGAAAAAACTCGGCATACGCTCAACAAGTGCCTGGCCGTCTAACAGTATGAGTCAGCCTCAAACAGAGAGAGTTTTTAGGCATGCAGTAATACAAACCAAACGCTAAATCTTCCAGAAGTGGAACCAAACTACAGCCTCAAGTTTGTCCTTGTGCATAGTGACATTGGATTATGACTTCAGGAAGCGGGGAGTGAGGAAGGTAAAAGGCTGCTGGGGCTATGCTTGACTACCACTGGTCCCGTATGGAGATGTCTACTCTCCCTCTCTCTGTGCTTGCTCACCTGTGAAGTGAAGGGCTGGCTCTAGCTAATGAACCATATGCCTTGTGTGTCTCCTCTAGGCAAGAGAGGATGCTCCCCTGGTGGGGATTTTCCAGAACAGAGAGCAAATTTGGATCATGTCTCTGCGATCACCACCAATTTTTATGCCATGGTAGAAGTCAACAAGGGGACACCTTCAAAGTCCTTCATTGCAGCATATTTGTAGCCAGTTATGGCAGAGCTGACCCGAGAAATGACTATCCCATGTGTGGAAGATCACAAGTGGAAAGCACCGCTCAGTCTAGAACAGCTCAGGAAAGGTGACCAAGATCTTCACGGGGGTTAGATCTGGAGCTGTGTAGGTCATTGGGTTGACGGTTGGACTTGATGACCTTAGAGGTCTTTTCCAACCTTAGTGATTCTATGATTCTATGATTGAAGATATGCCTTCTGCTCTGAACTAGTCACACTGTGCAAAACATCAACATCCGTTATAGGCAGCCACATAGCTTTTCCTGTTTGTTTTGCATGGACTTGCCATGCCTGGGCTGTGTGAAAGTTTCCCAGATATTTTCCCAAAAAAAGCAGCTCTTTTTAAGAATGAACAGCAGCGGCAGTCTGCAGGAAGGAGCCCAAAGTCCATCGAGACTCTTTTCCTCCATGTCCTCCAATACAGGGAGCTGCTTTGGACTCCGGACAGTCTGCCTCAAAGAGTGCTGTCCTGTCCCCGTCCCCCACACCCCCGGTTTGAAATAACCCATTCTCACCTCTGCTGGCTTTCTGGCATCTGAAGTATGCCTGGCCTCTGGTGCTCTTCTCTGCCTTCCCAGGGACAGCAAAGGATACAAAGGGTGTGATCGCAACGTTTCCCGTCGCTCTCAGACTGATAGCAGAGAGATTAGAGGTGGAAAGAACACCTATGAGGTCACCTCTGACATCCCCGGGGAGCAATCCAGGATTGTTCCTTTGCATTTTATTATCTGGTGCTCTGTCCAGCTCAGCAGTAACATGACTCAAACCACGATCTTCCCAGAGCTTCCCTAGGGGAGGCGAGTCGCAACCTTGTGTTTCTTACTCTCAGGAAACATTTCCTGATATTCAACCTAAATTTTCCTTTCCTTAAATTCATTCTATTTACACCTATTCTCAGACAGACCTCACCCTGGACAACCTCTCCTCCTCCTCCTCAGAGTTCAGACCTGTTTTGGACTTTGCTGTTCTGAATGCATTTGTGAGTCCAGTTTTGCTGCAGCTTCAATTAATGCTGGGTAGCCCCTATTTCAACATCTGAGAGCCTCAGGCTCATCAGTGCATTTCTCATTACAGCCCTGTGAGGAAAAGCATGCTTTCTTCAGGCTCCCATCCTCCAAGATAGCTGGGTACCCAAAAGCCAAAGGTATTTTGATGTCCATAAATGATCACTAATGCCCCTAAGTATCCTGGTTTTGATGGAAAAGCTGTGCACAAATCATCTATAGATGAAACACCTGACTGAGAGCAGTCCCTATAATGGGGATCCCCCATTAAATGTTCAAGCTTGACTCCCTAGCAAATTGGTCTCTTCAGTTTTGCTGTGGATATGGCTTACACATTGATCTTGGGTGTCTTGGTAGAATCATAGAATCACTAAGGTTGGAAAAGACCTCTAAGATCATCCAGTCCAACCGTCAACCCAACCCCCCCATGCCCACTAAACCATATCCCCAAGCGCCTCATCTACACATCTTTTAAATCCCTCCAGGGATGGGGACTCCACCACTGCCCTGGGCAGCCTGTGCCAAGGCCTGACCACTCTTGCAGGAAAGAATTTTCTCCTAATGTCCAACCTAAACCTCCCTTGGCACAACTTGAGGCCGTTTCCTCTCGTCCTATCGCTGTTACTTGGGAGAAGAGACCGACCCCCCTCGCTCCAACCTCCCTTCAGGCAGTTGCAGAGCGCGATGAGGTCTCCCCTCAGCCTCCTCTTCTCCAGGCTGAACACCCCCAGTTCCCTCAGCCGCTCCTCATCAGACTTGTGCTCCAGGCCCTTCCCCAGCTCCGTTGCCCTTCTCTGGACACGCTCCAGCCCCTCCATGTCCTTCTTGTCGTGAGGGGCCCAAAACTGAACACAGTACTCAAGGTGTGGCCTCACCAGCTGCAGATGAGAACAGGATGATGAGTGAACAGGAAAAAGGACTCAAGGGCAGGCTGCTCCTGTGTTCAACTGGTGACCAAATAATGGCCCAACTCTGCTGGCTCGCTTTGCTGACTGAGCCCAGATATTAATTGCCCTGATGCTTTTTCCTAAATGCACGGCTCTGCATATCTTGTCCTTCTAATATTTGTGGTGTTCTGTCTTTGCTGCTTGTGGACAATGAGTTGTACAAGGGACACATGAACTAGGTAGCTTTTGCTGAAGTAAAAGCTGGAAAACAAAGTACAGAAGAAACAGAGCTGAGAACTCACATCTAAAAGTTATTCAGCTTTAGAGTTGAGCTACCAAAACTGGGACCCATTGGGAAATCGCTGGTCTCTGAAGACTGACAGGCAGAGACAGCTTTAGCAATAAGCAAGTGGGACAGGTGCTTCAGAAGGCAGCAGGACCAGGAATAACTGGCAAATTATAGGGGATGCTCTTGGTGTTAAATGACAGCTGGTCCTATGCTGAGAACTGCATATGGCAGTGGTGAGGGAAAGTCATCTTTCCATGTGCAGCAGCAAAAGATTCCCCATGCCAGGGGAATCCCCAGATGGGATCCTTCAAAATGCTTCAGTTAATGGGAGCAGCGTTAAGAGGCTGAAGTTAAGAGCTTGTTGGGCAGAGAACCTCTTTTTTTGCTTCTTGGTTGCCCAACATGCGGTACCGTGGGCGCTTGGTCTGCACTTGGGGCTCCCACATACAAGGGCAATAATAATCAGTATTACTGAGGAAAGGAAGTGTTGTCTTGGATTGACTCCAGAGGCAGAAATGATAATAAATCCCTGGTGGGAGCAAAGCCTGAGCAGCCTACAGCTATGGTGATTCAGAGATGTTATCCAGGAAAGTCTGTGTGTATGTGAGCAGACCTTCTTCATCAGCTCCCTGGAAGCTGCTTCTAGGGAAACATAAAAGAGCAGTTATGTGTTTTTCCATGGCTGGACTGTGGTTAGGATGCAGAAGTTGATGCTCGTCTGCATATCTTTATGTTTCCGGCAATTAACCAGCCTTCCTTCACATCCCTGATTGCAAAGTCAGCATGCCATGAAGGACTCTGCCTGGCCCAGGCCAAGCATTCCCTGGGCAAACAATGTCCAGCCAGGCTCTCCTGATTAGCTCTGATTACTCCGGGTATGCTCACACCATGCCACCTTAGGAAGAGTTATTTTATTGTTGGGGAAGTGCATGGGCAGCCGCAGTAAGATGCTCGCAGGGTGGATGAGCTCCCAGGGGAGGCTGGGGCTAGCAGCCTGCTCCGGGCACTCGTAATGCGCCGTGTGTACTCAGCAAGAAAACAGATTCCGTCTGGCTTAACGGGCATGCAAGGCAGCAGGGAATATAGGCTTGCAAGAGATCTCAGGAGGTGACCTAGAACATGTTCCTGCTCCAAGACATGACCAGCTATAGCATCCTTNGGCAGGGCCATCCTGATTGGCAGATCCCCTGGTGTTGACTAACCAGGTGGCTCTTGCTAAATGTGTATCCCAATGCTTGAATGTCCCACCACCCAGTGCCCTCAGTGTTGTCTTGAGCAGCCCGTTGTATCGTTCAATTTTCCTGGAGGCTGGTGCATGGTAGGGGATGTGATAGACCCACTCAATGCCATGCTCTTTGGCCCAGGTGCCTATGAGGGTGTTTCGGAAATGTTAACCTAATTTGTCGGTAAAGGCCTCCAGAAATATCTTCAAACCCTGTTTGGTAGCTCTGCTTTGCTACTATTAGGCAGCATTACTTGCTAGCTTATTTTACTCTTGCTGCAATTGAAACCCAGGTCTTTTTGTCTGATACTTGTGGATTTGGTACTTCCTTTCCCCTCTGTAACAGCATTTTATGAGACAGTTCCCATCATATCACCTCCCCTGCTCATGTTTTTTTAAGGTAAAAACCCCTGTTCTTTTGGTCTGCCCCCACAGATTTCGACTGGATGGAGATAGCCTGCTCTCGACAGATCTGCTTGGCTGGCAGTCAGCATCTTCTTGTCTTCTGTGTTCACAAACAGTTTGTTTCCTTGCCCTGTCCAAGAATTTTTCCAGGAAGTAAAGTAAATTTGGTGGAGCCTTGACAACTGTTCATTGATATATGACACGTAGCTAGGCATCATCTTTGGCATTCCCAGCATGCTACCTGGGATGACACAGAAAATGATGCAACTGCTAAGAAATCAGGGGGAGGAAGCAGAAGAAACTGGATAAAAAAACCCCAAAACAACAACCAAACAAAACCCAAATGTGCCTCTTCCTTTTTTAAAAGAAAGTGGAAGTGAAGGGCATATCTACTACACAGGTACTAAAATCAGTCTTCTTGAGTAGCTGAACAAACAAAAACTGGTTTTTTAAGGATTTGTGTCTCTTAGTTGATTAACTTTCTGATAAAGTTATTGTAAAATGCTCTGTTGTTTGTGCATAGATCTACAACATTTCCTTCCTTTCTCTGTTCTGGTCTTCCTTCTGCAGGGTCTTTAGCCAACATCATATGGGATGTCAAGTACGACAGTAGAAATTGCCTGTTGACATCTACGGCAAACAAGTTGGTGATTCTATGAAAAAAATTGCCATTGTATGAACAAATGAGACAACTTTATGACTGTATGAACTTCAGTTCTGGCCATTTTTTGTAGGATATCCAAAATTTGTAGGATATTAATTGTCTTTGATATCTCTTCCTGTGGATGGAGTGACGTTTATGTCCAGTGAAGGTTTCTAACAAAAAACAGCGTAAGCAGGGACTGTGTAGTTGCACACGCCTTATTTTCATCCATTTCAGTGATAGGATCAGACCTCTCATAACTTTTTTTACACTGTTCTGAACACTGGCTGAGGTCTATCAGGCCTTACAACAGCACCTGGTGAGCAACTTTGCTGGAAAAGTCAGAGTCTGATTTGTAAATGGAGCAAACTCACAGCTTCAGGATGCTGAGAGTTCTTTGCTCCACTGGGATGCTGTGGAGCACAGCACTTCGCAGGACCAAGCCTTTCCTGATCTTGACACTGATTTTTCCACCCCATGGCTGCAGTTCAAGGATACCTAGCGAGGCCAGGCATTCAAATGTGAAAATGATTAGACTTCTGCGGTCTATTTCTGTGTTGTGATTGCCATGCACACCCTGAATACTCTGGGCTAATGTTTTCATTTAATCACGGCTTTCTTGGCTTTGAATGCTCTTGGTGTAGTGGAGCTACAAAAACATTTTGATATCCTTAGATTTACCCAAACAGTTTGGCTTTGCCCTGACTTTGAGGCAGCACAACAGGCGACTTGACTCTAAGTGAAAGCAATTAAGCAGGCATTTAAAAAAATATGTGAGTGAACTTTACACTGATCCTGTCCTCTGGGGTCCTCTGATGTAATATAAGCTGCTCAGGGATTTTTGGCTGCCGTTTGCATGCATTGCTACTGGCTGCAAAGCCTCAGATGGAAATGAAGCACCTGGGTCTAAGTCTTTTCATTCGAGTTTCCAACTGTCATCATCTCCTTATCTCTGACTTGCCACAGCCTGAAGACAATTGTGTCATCAGATTGCCACAAATGCCTCCTGATTCTTCCCTGGCTTGCTCCAGAGCAGGCTTCTGGAGGTAAGCTCTGACCCTTAGAAGTGTCTGGTGGCAGTCTGCAGTTCACAGACCCTCCTGGACTTCACTGTGTGGGAATGTGGTTATAAACAAGAATGAGTCAAAACTGGGTTTTCTTGCTCTGGCCTTCAGGGTGGTGTTTGAAGGATGTTTTGATGTGAATTGCAATAACAAGCCAGGCTTAACAAACCTGAGGAAACCTGATGGCTGGCTTTTGGAAAGTCCCCAGGGACTAAGTTCCCGATAACATTCTTCCATATTCATGGAATTCACGGTAGCTCCCTTGTTTGCTACCGTGCAAAAACAAAAAAAAAAATCAAGAATTACTCATGTTGTCCATCAAGTGTCCTGAATTTCTCTTAGAATTTCCAGGAAACCAGGCAACTCAAATGGCTGAGTAACATCACACAACTTTCCGTGGCTCAGGTCATATATAAGGTCACTTGGTGTTTCATGGAAGCCATGTGACTTGTTTCAAACAACTCCTGGAAAGAGGAGGTCTCTGTCAACAAATAAACTTGTTGCCTTGGTCAACACTGGGATTTCTGTGTTTCAAAGGCTTCATCGGAGGAAGGGTACGTGAGGGACGAGGATTCATTTATAGCGGCTCAGGGATTTTGAGTTACAGATGTTAGTTCAGTGCATGCTTAGCATCAGTGGGCTGGGGCAAGTAAAGATGCTTAAATCCATACAGGCACGCAGGAGCCTATGTCAGCTTGGTGACTAATGGTGATCCTCAGAATCACCTGCCCACAAGTGCCCAAAATCTATAGGCCTCCTTCGTTGGCATTAAAAAAACAAAGCGTCCTGAATTCTGCTTCTGAGGAATGCCTAGAGGTCCTTGGAGGTACGTCTGTCTTGACATGGCTGTATAGCCTGAGGATTACCTCCTTCCTACACCCTGCTAGCTGGGATACTATCCTGCTTCTCGCTAACTGCTTTATGAAAGGAAAGTGAGAGCATGATCAGAAAACGTGGACGCATCATTCAAGGCAGGACTGCTACTGAAGGTGTCCTGGTTCCATCTGTCTTTCTCCCTAGAAATTACTTTGACACCATAACAGAAGTCTTTTTCTTCTTTTTTTTAAAGTGGTGATATGGTAACTTTTCTCATCCAGGACAGACCTTAATGTCCAGAAATGTGTTGGTTTGCAGGAGCACTGTGGCATTCTGTGGATAAGTCCAGAAGAGATTCCACCTCTCTGGATCTGCGCATGTGGGAAATTAGTAGTGTTTGCAGAGAATGAGACTCTAAAGTACTTTTTTGGAGCTGTTGGAAGGAAATTAGAATAAGGGACTCAATAGCAAAAGCTGTTTGTTTCATGTGGCTAAATAATTTTAAAATCAGTGGCAGCTGCTAAGCTTTAGCTCATGTCATTGTAACAAAAATCAAGGCCAGTAAATGATTGTTCCTCATGAGATAACAGCGATGTGTAAAGATGAAATTTTAAGACCCTCCTCTAAGCAGATTTTTTGGGAGTCCCAGTGGTCTTGCAAGAAGAATGGGAGAAGACTTTCTGATGATCCTGCCTGTACCTGGGAAACGGGAACGGCAAGGACCGAGTTGCACGTCTGCAAGAAGTGATACTTGACCTTGGCTTCCCGTGTCCTAACCAGGCGGCTGCTTTGTCAAGTGGGAGGGGAGGAAGGTGCTGTAAGTGACCCTCCTCTGTTCTTGACATAACAAGTGTAGGCATTTATTTTCAGGAGAGAAAGACAGCCTAAGGATCGCAAGATGAGGGACATTTCATAGAATTATAGAATCATAGAATAGTTTGGGTTGGAAGGGACCTTTAAAGGTCACCTAGTCCAACCCCCCTGCCATGGGCAGGGACATCTTCAACTAGATCGCATCCTTTGTCTACAGCAGAGGGAGCTTTAGGCTGTGTCCCTGTCCGTGGTGTGCTTTTTAGAGCAATGCTGCATGGATCCTTTGTCCCTAAGTTGGCTTTTGGGATCCCATTTTGAAGCATCTAATTCTCCTTGCTGTTTGCACTGAGACTTCAAGAGCCAAAATCCCAGTTCTGGAGTCCACTCTGGGGACCAGGTGCCTAAAGTGAAACCATTTGGTGCATAAACCCCTTGGATTCAGGTGGGTTTTGTTCCTCAGACATGGATGACACACGAACACAAATGGGCATGGGAATAAATATTAGAGAAGAGAACTTGTTGCGGTTATCATATATCTTTCCCTAAGCATCCATTGTTGAGGGAGATTACTATCGATGGACTTTTCATCTGTTTTGTGGTAGCTGTTCTTTTGGAAGAGTTTGGCAAAAGTGGCACCTGGAGAAGCACTGAGGACTCAGTGGTAAAATTTGCATTCGGCAAAGACTGCTTTGTATCTATGGCCAATGTAAGAACTAGAGCAATCTTTGTGGAGGAAGGGTGTGCCAGGCTTTTAAATGAACCAGGCATTTTGGGAAGTTTATCAATGCATTTGGCCCTGAAGTTCTCGATCAACAAAGTAATATTAATAGTTGCATCCCATGCAAGGATATTCTGGGTCTTACTTATCATTTCCTCATTTAGATCCCTTGCTCGAGGCTATTCAGGGCTTTCATCAAAAAAATCCCACTTGGTGTATTTGTGTATTTGTTTGCAATACAACCTAATATTTTCATTTTCTTTTTCATTACATACTTTTCTGGGAGAGAAAAAAAAAGAAACCGCTCACGTGTAAAGTGGATTGTCCCTTATCCATTCAGTCTTTGATTTGAGGTGTGTCCTCTCTGCCTGCAATCCCTAGATCCAACATGAAAACAGAACTGCTTTCAGTTACTGGGATTTACACCTTTTGCCGACGTTAGTGGGTTACACTAACTAAGACTAATGCCGAGGGTCTTGAATTTGTCCTTGCTGACGACATATGATTAAACTGGCAGAATGGATGGTAGCATCTGCTGCCAAGACCCCTTGCAAATCCATGAACCTGACGGCTGTTACAAGACCCTTCCCTCCCGTATATTGTTGACTTCTTTGTCCAGTTCAACAAAACATGACTCACGAGGGGAAAATCACTACTTCTCCCCAGGAGACTCCTTTGCAGGCTGACAGTTTGTCTCACCATTGAGGAACATTTCCTGATAATTCCACTGAAAGTTTCCTCTGCTTCATTTCGGCTCATTCCTCCTAGATAACAATCTCACGTTTATATATAGTGCTGGAGCATTAAAATCCCACCTGAGCAGCAGGGTGAGTGCCTCTGAATAGTAGTGAGATCCTGTAGAAAGACCCCCTCCCTTCCTGCTGTATCAGAGGAAAGTTTAAGACTCTAAGGTCCTCAGCACCTCTTCTAAAAAGCAAGAAAATAAATCCTTTGAAATATGGATGTACTTTTGCCTTGCCTGCTGCTGGAGTGAAGCAGCTGTGCTCTGCTGTGCAGGAATCTAGACCGAGAAGTAAAATAAAAGTATCTGTATCTCACAGGAATTACTGGTGGGCAGCGGGGTAAAATGTAACATTGATCCAAGGAAAAAGACCATCTTGAAGAAGACCATTTCCCATAATTGGCAAGGTATTTCACAGCATTGTCATTATCTTAGTTTTGGATTATATATGGGTTTTTTATTCCACTGTAGCCGTTCTACTCTACTAACATCAAGAGGATGACGTTGGATGGAAGTTAACTGACCCCAGGAAAAGAGCTATAGCCAAGTTGCCAACCTTATGTAGAAGGCACATGCTGGAGTAAAAGAAAGGAGGTGTAAAGAGTGAAGACTGCAGATCTGTGTGCTCTGTAGAGTGCGTGAGAGTCACACAGGCTGCACTGGGGTGCTCTGTATTGTGGGTCATTCCCAGCTCTGCAGGGGCCATGATCAAACCCATTTTTATGTTCCTCGTTGTTTAGATGCTGCTTCTCTGGGAGCACTTTCCTGGCATGTCCCATGAACATCTTCACCCCACCTGGCCTCTGTTAGGGTCAGAACAAGGAACAGCACTATCCAACCTTTCCATGCAGTAGAAGGAGTAATGGCTTCAGGATACTTGCTAGTCATATGATGGCAACTCTCCTCCCATGCAGGACAGAGATTGTCCTGGGGGCATTCAATACCTGTGCATAAGCAGGGGAACGGGCAGAAACCCAGCCACGCTGTCCCACCCTGCCACTTTGGAGGGCTGAAAGTGCCCATGCTGTGATGGTGGGCATGCCTTAACGCTCGAATTAGATCACGTTGCTGTGAATGGCTGCAGTCTCCACGTGCTCTGCTCTCCCTTCTGTTCCCAGTCATCATGTGGACCAGGAATATGCTCGCTGTCTTTTAAATGTTATCCTTATAAGGCCATTCCTCTAAACCATCCATCTTCAATGGTTCTTCCCATTTAGTTTCACACCGATTTCTCCTCTTCCTTCTGGTATTGATTATGGATGCATTTTTTTGATACCTTATGTTCCTTCGGTTGGAATGACCTTCATTTCTTTCACACTCCATGGACAGCGAAACAGGAATAAATATGTGTTATAACCCCTGCACCCTTGAAGCCTCTCCCTGCATTGCAAAATCAGCTCAGCAAGCTCAAGACCATAAAACTTGTTTTGTTGGAGGTAGAAAGAGGGAGAGGATGGATTTGGTTTGGGCTTTTTTTGCATTCTGCCTGCCCCTTGGCTTCTAAGGAAAAGTAATTCAAAAGACTGTTCTACAGAACTTGAATGCGTCCTGGAATAAGCTGAAGTGCAAACTTTCATTTTGGTTCAATGAAGCAAAACAAAACTGTCTGATTCAGAAATGTCAAAACACTATGCTTTTCTCTGAAGTATTTCAGAGCCAACGTATTTCCTCTCTTTTCCATGAAAAAGTTAAATATTTGCATATGGAGCATATTTCTGTATAATCTCACATAGGGAGTGAGCAAAAGTTTAAATTTCATCATAACAGAATTTCTTACAGGGCAGGAGTTCCTTGTTCTGTCTCTGGTTCAAACAAAACTTATGATTTCCTTGATAATTAATCACCTTTCTTTCAGACAAGGAAACCTGGCCCTAGAAAGGTGGAGTGACTTACCTGAGGTTCTCGAGATTGGACCCATTTTTTGGCAGTGTCAGGAATCTTGGGGCTTTGGTACACGGGCAACGTCATTAGCAACTAATACAATTCAAATACGTCAGTAGTAGCTAAGAGTGGTAGGAGAATCCCAGAACACGTAATTACACTCATCTGCTCGAACCTCTAGTTTAAAGTGATGCAGAGTTTCATTACGCAGCTCTCATTGTCTGTCACTGCCGATTGCGCACATAAAGGCATTTGGATCCCCAATCCAACAGCAAATGGCATCTCAACAGGACCAAAGAGTGTCATTAATGGGCCAAGAGTGGGACAGGGCTTTCGTAATCAGATTTTTGTACACATTATCTTGAATATACATTCAGACAAGACTGACCAGTCTTTTCAATGCCATGGGTTGGGGTTATCAGTTTGAAGTTACTTGCATGGGTCATAGTTCCCAGCAAATTAAGCTTCTGTCTTGCCTCACAAGAAGGCCTATAAATAGTCTGTATATTCTTCTTTCAAATAGGAACGGTGGCGGCTCATCGGCCATAATACCTGGACACATGCTGGCAAAATAGGAAACACTCAGCAGCTGTCAGATTTAGTTTTTTAATTTCCTGCCAGCAGTGTCCATCTCTCCCTCCTCAGTTCAGTCCTGGAGCAAAGCCAATGGAGAAGAGGGTGGCATGTTGGACGGAAACGTTGTCATCTGGTGCTCTCAAGACCAAGAAGGAAGAGTGGATAAATCTGACGGGGCTAACAGAGACGTAGGCATTCAAGATAACATAGCAGAGACATGGGAGTTCACGACAACATAGGAGAAGCGGGAGTATAAAGTGACAGCAGCTAATTTCGTTGTACGGTTTTCTAAATAAATTTTGGCGGTGTTAGAGTGTTCTCCTTGTGAGTTACTACATGTCTTGTTGTGTCTACATGTTTTGGGCTCCTGTTCTCTAACCAGTGGCCGTTTTGGAACATTTTAGACTCAGATCTGGCTCCAAGCCCAGGATAGATAGAAACCATGACACCAGAACACAGCTGAGCCCCAGTGGAGTTGTCCTCCAAACAAGAGCAAACCATGACTTCATCTTGCATCTGTTGCCTTCTGTTTGACAGCGACTCAGGCAGCCACCTCCTGCAAATACAGGCCTTGCTCAAACCAGAAAAGACCGTAAATTTGCTCCATGAGTTCCTACTGAGGCTTGGAGGAGTTTCATGCCAGGGGTCATGGTCATTTGATCAGAAAAGAGCCCCCTCCTCCAGGTCAAAATTCTCTCTCCTCTCCTGGCATACACATATTATAATATCAAGCATTTTCAGAGCTACATCATCATCTGTCATTTAGAAATCAAAGAAAAATTTGGGTTGGAAGGCACCTTTGGAGTTGTCCAGTCCATTCTCCTGCTCAGAGCTGAATTAGCTTCGAAGTTAGAGCTGAAGATCTCAATCCATTTTGACCTACCATTTTTAAAAGCTCTAATTCCTTGGCAATGGTGAATTTAAAGGAGGTATGTCTAAACTGGACTACAAGCTGTTGCTGTGCTCCCCGTGGCTGCCTTGGACTTAACAATGTAAGCTATAAGTATTTTATCTCTTGTCTGGTGGAACAGTTCAGAAAAAGCCATGCATTTCACTTTTCCCCTGTACTGAAATATTAGTGCATCACTCCCGTCAGCATAGTAATTCAAAACCACGTTTTTAATTAAACAAATGTAAATTAGTGTTTTCTT
>VZTQ01016367.1:0-36325 GCA_013400755.1 Pelecanoides urinatrix | reverse complement strand
TTTTTTTTTTTTTTTTCCCCAAAACAAAATATCCAACCAAGAATTTTACTCTAGGTCAAATACTGGAGCAATTGGCTTCAGTATGAATTTCTTTCAGTAAAAAATCTGGGCAATTTGAAACAAAACAAACTTTTAATGAAACTTTCAAAAGTCCATAATTCATCACCAAAACTTTCAAAGAAGTATTTTCAGCTAGGTTAAAAAAAATGTACAAGACGACTGAAATATGCTACATTTAATTACATTTTCTTCTGATATTTTATATTATATATGCAGCTATATCAGTTGGGATCCTCTACCCACATATCATCAGGCATGACTGTTAAAGGTGCTGGCTTCAAAAAGCTTGTTTCCTTCTGCTCCCTTCCTTATTTTGAGGCTATATCTTGAGACAGAAGTGATATTCTGTTGCCATCATCACTGAGTCCACATTGGCTCCTTTTCTAACAGCCCACAAAATCTAGGCTTGGCTTCATTTCACCTTGATTCATCCCGTATAGCCATAGGCAGTTAGTGGAGGGTCTGACATAAGAAGGCTCATTCACCTTATCTCCTTTGCCACTTGATGGAAAGAGATCTACAAAAGGCGGCTGAAACCTATGTAAACACGGAATTGCCTTTTGTAGTCTTCTCTCTTTCTTCATTGAGAGGAAATGGTGTCTGAATTAAGATCTACACTAGATATCTTGTTAAGTGTATCTGGACTTCAAACAAATGAATCTGGTGAAATTCAGAAACTCTTTTTTAGGTTAAATTATCTAAGCCATATACCCTGCTAGTATTATCTTGTCCCTTTCACTTGTTGCCAGGATGGTTGGGATTCAACTCATGTATTGACCCCTTTAGCCGCGTAGTTTAGTTTGTCTCTTTAAACTGCTTACACCACATCCCAGTGGTAGTTCTTAGGGTTCAATGACAAACCACAGGAAATTAATCTCAAAGTAGATCAGAACACCTTCTCCATATAAGAATGCTCTTTTATCCAAACATGGGAAATTGGGAGAGTGAAGTACGGTGAGATTTGTATGTCTGCACATGATGCTGGAATTATTTTAACTGACATTTGACCTATGTAGTGACACGACTGTGATTCCTTGAAATCTGTCTTGAAAGATATGGTGACATTTCCTGACAATGAAACGAGGTCAGGAAATGGAAGACATGAGTATATTTTTGGGCATGTTCAGGACAGCAAGAAGAAAGTGTAGTAATGATAAATGATACACAGCTTCAGCACAATTCCAGAGGGGTTGAACTGTCTGGGCTGCGTCCCAGGCCACACCAGTTTTGTGTATGTTGCATTCAAGCACTTGGAGACCACTGCCATAGTCTGGCACCTTGACAGTCTCTGCCTTTGTCTCATGGGGACAAGATGCAGATGAAATGCTGAGGCTATGCTTGACACCTTCTAAAAGGCTCCCTCTATGACCAAATTTATACTGCGTTTTCTACCTGTCAGTTAGAAGTCGCGATGACAAACCTGACAATTCTAGCATGTGGCCTGAATGTGACCAACTGCTGTTTGTTCATTCTGATATGAAAGGGTAACCAGCAATATCACAGTCGTTACGCATGACTAAGCCACTGCAAATCTGATTTTGACATAGTGGACCATGTTGTTAGCGTATCAAGCCAACGCATTACAATTCTTGCGTAGCATCCCTTGGCTTCAACAGGCCAACTCTAAGCGTCTGTGAAATGCATTTCCAATACCTCTTCAGGACACAGCTGGATGTTGTAATGTTCTCAGATATTTCTTGTTCCAGTCAAGTGCTCAGTGCTACTCAATGCTACTCTCCCTGTGTGTTTGTATGGTGCTGCGCCGCATGTCAGATGGCTGTTTTGCCCACCAGTCTCCCTCCTCACCTATTCCTCTGCATGCAGCTGGGACCCTTTACCAATGCTCTTGGTTGGAGGCCAGGAGCTTCCAGAGAGCCTCAGACTCCTGGGCACACTGGTTCCCAAGTGAGAGTTTTATTTGAAAAGCTCACGGCACTTCTGTGTTATTAGAAGCTTTTTCCTGGCATGGTGCCCCTTTACTCTTTGTCCGCTTGTGCCATTGAGGAGACGAACTGTTAGTATAATATTAGCAACAAGTAACACCTAGTTTTTTTCACCACTGGGTCTCAAAACTGTTTCCAGATGATTTCATCATTCCCAGTTTACAGTTCGGGAAACTGAGGCATGGAAAAGGGAGGGTTTTATCAAAGGTCCAACAGTCTTCCTTGTCCTTCTGTGCACTGTCCTCCGCTCCCAGATGTATTCATCTCCCTGCTTCATGGTTGTAGCTCTCAGCAGCGTCTCATTACTGTGGAAGGGGATTGAAGAGAGGCCCAGAGGTTAATCATTGGTTTCTTGTTAAACTGCACAAGCTGCTTCTGCTCCCATAAATTTACTGGGGCATGGCTAAGACAAAGCCTGACCCACAAGAGCTTTCTCTTCCCTGCTTTCTAAATAACTGTAGGATCTAAGAGATATGTACAGGCTTCTTGTTATGGTATTTAAGACGGATTTGGGGATCTTCTATGACAAATGGGTCAAAAGAAGCCATTGACAGTTCAGGGGTTATTCTGCCAGGGCTCTAGCTCTCTCCCAAGTCAACAGAGAAGGACTGGGTTGCATCAAGATCACTTTCTGTAGTCTATGGATTCATCCCACCTCACTCAGTCCTTGTCTGCAATGCTAACATCGGTACTTAGCTCTCCCAGACTCTCCTGAGGGATTCAGAGAGTCAGAGCCCCTGACAGAAGAGGGGCTAGGCACCTCCAGAGAATAATTTTGGTATTAGAAGACAGGGAGCACCCTGGGCTACCACAAAGCTATTTCAGAACCTTATCCACCGTCTTATACTTTTGCCGGAAGAAATGCAGCCTAGATGTTTAGCCTCAGTCCAGCGCAGGCCTGATTTAATCCCAGTACGTTATCATTTTCTGTTTCATCTGGGGAGAAACGGTAAGGGGTTAGTCAAACCTTTAACATGTTGTAGAAGGGGTTTGAGGACACTTTTTGTCCCTGTGTACAGACTCTGCCGTTGCCCTTCCTGAGGACTGGATTGCACCCTGGCCAGCAGGCTGTGGTGGAAGACAGGCACAGGAGGCAGAGCTTGTTCTCCTGGGTCCAGGAAAGCAACGAGCAGAGCGTAGGAACACACACGCTGTGTGTGGCCTCCAGCGTCCTATTCTCCAGGAAGACCGTGGCACAAGGTCCAAGCACGGGGCTCAGCACCAGGAAATTTGGAGTTCGCGTTGACCGTGCTTTGGCCTTGGGCAAGCAGCTACAACGTGATTCCTTTCCATTTCCCCATCTGCAAAAAAGTATGAAAAATACTTACCCCATATGGAGGATTAAATGTTTAGGAGGGAATCCAAACTCCACTGAAGTCAATGGCAAGTCTCCCAGCATTTCACCAGGAAAAAAAATTTAAAGTGCTAAGTGTTCTGTAGCTTTGCATATGAAAGGGAAATTCTGTTTTGGAGAGTTTCAGCTACTGCCCAAAATACGAGAGCCCTGGTCACATCAGTCTATCTCCTACTATCTCGAGAGCAATCTCTCTTCATCTTTCGTTTTAAAGTTTGATGTGGACTGAAACCAAAACCACAAATCAGAACATTCCTGAATGTTAGGACTGTTTGAACTTCAATCTGGATCTGCATTTGCAAATGTGCTTTATCTTTATAACACAGGCCAAGCAAAATCCTCCATCTGGGTACTTTTGAAGCGGGGAGGGTCTGCACGTAAATTTTTCAGTGTGAGTCCTAATCTAATCTCATCTCATTGATGCATTCTCCTGTTTGGCTGCTTATCTGTCTATCAGCCCAGAACATCAGTTTTAAATGTGTGATCCTTGGTCCTCCGCAGGGGGAGAGGCAGGAAAGGTCTGTGGACTATTGTTAACTTCAAAAAATGCAACTAAGAGTGTGAAGTTGTGCTAGACAGAGGCCTGGATTTACTATATGTGGGTTTGTCCTTCCATTGGGAAATTTTCCGGGATCAGCAAGTAACAATAATAATAAAGGTTAAAACCCACTTGTCTAACACTTAAACATTTTGCCAGTATTTGATAGTATTTTAACTAGTCAACATCACTAGCTTTCCCTAATTCCTATCTTGTTCATGGGCGTATAGTATCACCCAGTGGTAGAAACCAGCTTGGTCAAAAATGCTGCTGATGCTGTTGTATAAAAGACCAATGACAGACCCTGACTGAGAAA
The DNA here is from genome assembly GCA_013400755.1 of Pelecanoides urinatrix. Classification (NCBI taxonomy): domain Eukaryota; kingdom Metazoa; phylum Chordata; class Aves; order Procellariiformes; family Procellariidae; genus Pelecanoides; species Pelecanoides urinatrix. The sequence goes on along the minus strand of VZTQ01016367.1, from coordinate 32,114 downwards.
GGCTGAAACCTTGAAAGTCTCTCTTTCTGGCTGAAACAACTGGGTTTTTTAAACTCTTTTTTTAAAGTGGTGACAGGGCAGAGGGCAATAAAAGAGCAATTTGCTTTTCTGCCTCCTTAGGCTGTTGTATTTCCAGCTATCGCTACTGCTGCACCTCTCTCCCATCCGTACCCTTTTGCACTCTTAAAAGCATGCTCACACGTTTGTGCATATGCTCCCATGCACAAACATAGAAGTTATATTGTGTAATACGTGGGGTAGGTCAAGCAGGAGGATATTTTGGTAGCCAGGGATGGATGACAAGTTCTAACAAGCCCATCCACATGTGTTAAGATTAGAGTGCAGACATCAGCCATGACTCAACAGGATACGCTGGTCCAAAGCCAGGGCTAGAACGCTGTTACTGGCCTGAATCATTAGTGGAAAAAAAAAAAAAGGGGAAAAAAAAAAAAAAAGACATCCCTCTGTCGCCAGCATTCTCCATCTGTTTTTAACTTGGTGATGTCCTTTGGAAGGTAGGTGAACTATTTGGTTTGCTTTAACTACACAAACATCTTGGCAGACCGGCGTCTGAACACGCACGGGGCGAGCGGCACTGCCCTGACGGGGAAGCCGGACCGGCTCTGCGATTTGGATGTTTGGCTGCGCGAGGACTGCCAGGACGAGGGCAGGAGGCTGCTGATGAGGTCCGTGACCCTGTGCCTGCCGGGACGTGAGGCGGCTGGGAAGCAGGCGAGAGCAGACTGCTCGATACCAGCTAGACTTGGAGGTGGTGCTGGTGGGAGAATCTGTATTTTCTGGTTTGGTGCAGTGGGAGCTGTTGTACCTGGGAGGGCTCTGTCTGAAAGGAAAAAGATGTTTCCTTTCTAAGCTGGCAGCTTTTTCAAGTTCATCTTTGGAATGCACAAGTCAAACCGGGGTCATTTCTTCTCCTGGGTCTTCACCAGCAATAACACTTTTCCAACTTACCCTGTGCAGGCCAGTTCCCTACGTGTTTTGCCCTGGGTGATATCATGCAACCCCCTAGTCTTATATCGTACCTCCAGCTTTTCCCTGCCCACATTTGTTTATTGCCTCTACCCAGCCTAATGATTTGTAGTGGAGAATAGTTTGTCACTGTGGATGTGCCTTTTGTTTGAAGCAGTGGAGATTTCTTGTAAGAAATTAGCCATTTGTTAGTTGTGGATGGAACATGCAGGAGTCTGAACACAAAGTCATATTAATGTTTTTATGGCAAAACCCATCCATACAGTGAAAACGGGCTTGGTAATGATGATGTTATTCTGCCTGAAATATCAGTTCTTCAGAGGGACTTGATTGCTGAGCTTATTTTGACACATAGCAGTTTCTTTAGGAGAGGCCATTGAACCAGGCAAATCTGTGTGCTGCAATCATAGCCTGCGGTTCTGGCTCTCCTGGCCCAGGCAGCAAATTCATAGCCAAGCAGTAAAAGACTAGATGTAAAAAGCAGATGATGTTTAAAGGAGTCACGTGCAAGGACTATATTTGAGCAAGATTCATTGCCTGGATAAATGTCAAATGGAGAATATCTGTGCAGGTCTCAGTTCTGCAGAGAAGCTTTGAGGGAGCTATGATGGATTATAAACTGATCACAAATCAAGAAATTCCTGCTGTTGTAAAAAAAAAATTAGTATTGCACTGAGTTATACTAGCAGAAATATATCCTTCCAGTGGAATGAAACAGTTCTGCTCCAGTCAGTGTTGGCTAATCCATTGCAAGAAAGATATGGATGAACTGGAGAGTCCATCTGGGGCGTGAGGAGGATGATTAGAGAGATGACCTAGAAGTAAAGATCAAATGAACTTAGTCTGAAGAAAAGGGTGAAGGAAGAACCCAATTGCAAACTTGAAATATGTAAAAAACTACACGGAGAAAGGAAATTATTTATGTGCAAAGCTTGAATGTAAATTTAGGTTAGCTATTAGGATCACCTTCCTGAGGCTAAGGGTTGCAAAGCACAGTAATAGATCATTGGAAGAAGGGCTGGCATCTCCATCACTCCATCCTTGCAGAGGACGCTGGAGCCACATCTACCAAAAATGGCAGAGAGAAAATGGGAGCAAAGGACAGACTGAAGATCTCGTAATATCCCTCCCAGACATCTGAGTCCTATGTCTAAAAAGGAATACTAGGAAAGGACTAAGCGGAGAAACAAATTACTTAGGAAAGGAAAAGGAATTAGAAATAGGAGTCACAGCGTGAAATCAAGTAATGGAAAACAGGCAGAAGGAAAAGTGCCTTAACTTAAAGTGCTGCGGAACAGCTTCTGGAGGACAGCAGTGGAAGCCCTCGGACCGAGTCATTAGGAAGAAAACCTGGGGGAATATATAGAAGGGAACAACTTTATGTTGGCCAAGGGTGAATAGACAAAATTATCTAATTAGTCTTTTCCAGATCTTCTTTTTATGACTCCATAGAATGCCTTGATGAGGACAGCGGGATTTGGGCTTGCTAAAGGAAGCCAAATCAAACATTACAAGCCACCACATGACAACAGCAGTCAGCATGAGAAATGGCCACCTCCCATGTCAATGGGTTTGCATTCCAAGTAATCCCCTCAAATTCAGCTTATTGCTGATGACTCCTGTAAAGAATTGGAAGAAGAGTCACACTACTCTGAAAACCACTTGTAAGACAGGAGACACAGGAGTTACTCTCTTGAATCACACCAGCCAACCAATTACCACTTACTGTAACAGCTACTTCAACCAAAGGAGCCAGAGTGTGGTATTGCAAGATGAAGCATTGCTAGTAATAACTGCTTCTTTCTCAGGGATTGGTTTCACTCCTGAGTTGCAGCAGGGATGCTTCAGAAAATCAGCTTTGCTGCTGGTCAGTATTTTGATGTTTCTTGCTTCTGGTGTACCCGCTTCATCTGAAACCACAATGTGCAAGAAGAACATGAGAGAGACAGACATTAATCTCTATGTCATTACCAGGAGCATCTAACCTTATTTATGTGAAAGAATGCCTGGCAGTCAGCAGTTAATAATGAAGCCATCTTTTCAGGCCCCAAAGCAACGTTTTTACGCATATTTCTTCTCAGTTTTCAAATAAGGGTGTCAAGTTGAGTGAATTTTCATAGTTTCATGGATTTTTATGGCTGAAGCATGAAAGTCTCTTAGTCTTCATTTAAAGCCCTAACTGATAAAGCATCTGAACTTCCAGAAATGCTCTAATACCTGCCCTCCTTTTTGCCAGGGATGATGGAGCTCTTGACACTTGGAATACAAATACGAAACAGCTTCTGCAATGTGCATGGAATCCGAACACGTAGAGCATCTGCTGGCAGACCCCAGGGCAAGTTCGACTCTAAGTCTAGGCTTATGCCAGAGATGTGCCATTGAACTTTTCGGTCCTGGCAAAGTCAGAGGAAGCCAGACATAATTTTAACCATGCCGTGTCCTGGTGGGACACCGGCTGTGGAAAATAGCACGCCTGGTTTACTACACTAACTCCGTATGTTCTCCATGCTAAAGCAGGCTTTGATTACATGCATAACTGTGGGGTTTGGGAAAAATTATGGCTCAGGGCATGAGAAATTTTAATTTTGGGGGCGTGGGGGAAATGCACCGACATTAATCACCAATTCAGTTCAACAGCCATTGATAGCAGAGATATGGTTCTACATTTCTTCCAACTGATATAGGGCTTCCTCTTGCCCACAGACCTCTGTGACTTTCTGGGCATGATAATGACAAATAACACAGAGCTTCTTGAGTCCACCCAAAACTCTGAAGTCAGAAAGACCAGCACACTGGTCTTGTCTGCTGCTTGTCCTGTGTTCAGGGAGGACAGCGGTGCTGTTTCCAGCTGACACGCATCTCAAGTACCAGGTAGCAGAATGTAGCAGCAACGACCAATAAAGTAACATAAGTGCCAATATAATACACTTCTGCAGCATCTCTGTTTTAGTCCTTCTTGCTGAGTGTAACTGTCCCAGATGCCAAGATGTTGGATCCAGGTCTTCACATAAAACAAGGTTCGCATTTCCAGCTAGGGAGAGATGGTCGTTTCCAGGCTTGGTGTGACTAAATAAAGATAAATCTGCTTTATTTATTTAGGAAAAATCCAAACCAGGATTGAATGTGCTCTAGCTAACATGCATGCTAACTCCACACCTGTGTGATTGATCTTCACTTTTCCTGAGTACTGCCATGTAGATATAGATTTATATAGATATAACTGAAGTGGTTTCAGAGCACAGCTCTCTTTCAAGTTGACTAGTCTGCCTATGTCACTTGAAGCTGTGTTTGACCTACCTCTTAAGAGAACACATTCATAAGAGTGAAGGGATTCAGACCACCTACTCTCTGAGCCTAATTTTCTGTACAGCCAGTGGAGAGAGGTAAGGAATGAAAGCACCTCATTTATTACAGATGTTTCAAGCAAGCAACATGACCCTTTCTCTCCACTGACTGAACAGGCAGGGAGCCAGACTCTGGCAAACCTGAGCAGGAGGTGCTCTGCACTGCTTATTCTTCTCTTGAGCTTGGCCATGTTGGTAGGCATCTGAGCAACATCGACGACTATAGTGTAACTCTCTATAGCAGAACAAGGCACCCTGTGCTCCAACTACAGTCAGTGGAGAAAAGTAGGCCTTCCCAGCACAGGATTCTAAATTTTATCATGTGGATTTGGTGAGATGAACCATTTTTTTAGAGCTACCTATTTCTCTCCATGTCCTATACACATAAGTTGTAGGTGACTGTCTCTGCTGAGATGTCTGGACTGTAGAAATGTCAAGTTAGCTGAGCTGAGTCTCCCACGCTCTAATCTAAATCCATTTTCAATACTGGAATAAGCAGTCTAGATACAGTCCTTAGGCACATTCTTAAGGTCTACTTCAGATTTCTGCTGCTACAAAATTAATGCAAATACATGGTTTTGTCAGCCAAACAGACAGGGAGACATGTGGTGTATGTACATCTTGTCTTATGCAGGGCAAAAGTCTTTGTTTCCTACACGAAAAATGTCTCCTTTCCTAGTGACTGTCCCACACTCTCCTACAACAGGGCAAAGAACCAGACAAACCCTGCTCTGTTTTCTTTCTCGCTATGGATTGAATTTTTAGGGCTTGTGAGAGGTGCCAGAAAGACAGCCCTGCAGATTGAATTACTCTGTGTATCCACAGACCAGGTAATGTGTCAGCAGCCAGAGCGCTAGCTTTCCTTTTTCACTTGCCTGCCAAAGGGGGTTGGTTTTGACCTGGAGAAACCAGCCGAGAGGGACAGAAGGGAGCTTATTCCACTTGATTCCTTGGCCTCTCTGTTGAGACTGGAAAGCAAGTTGCCAATGAAAGGTAGCTGTAGGTTTTCTCCAGACAAGCTCTGGCAACTCACATGGGGGTGATTTAAGAGGTTACCACCTCACACTCTCTGCTGCCGGAGGTTACCAATTATTTAGCAGGGTTGGCAGAAGTGAAGCACCTTCTCAATGGTGGTTTGAGTTATGAAGCTGCTAAGGCTCTGCTGACTCTGCTACAGGCAGGTAAATCTTCTGCAGAGGGGTAGGGCGGGCAGCTGGTCTACTGAATCACACGAGTGTGAATTGCTGGAAGCACCCTCAGATGTTGTTGCAGTTTTAGGAGATCGCTGTTCAAATTCTGCTTTCTTCTGACGGCATGTGCATGTGCTTCTGCTTTCCCCGAACGGCTCTCCTCACATGTCCTCATCACAATCTCTCAAAGCAACCCAATCTGTTTATTCACCGGCAAAAAATATCATCAGTGACACTGTTTCACTTGCCTGGAAAACAGCAACTCAAGCAAATGCCTTTGGCTCAATTCAGTACTTATTCCTCTTGAGATAGCCCATTGGTCTGCAGCTTCCACTGGAGCATAGGCTTCCCAGGAACTTCCATTGATCCTACCAGTCCTGTGTGGGTACCTGAGGTACGCTGTGGCTTCTTGACTAGCACGGGACATGATACAGGCAATTGTATCACATCCCTCATTATTGGCACACCCACATCTCGACATATCTTCCCATGCATAAAAACCCAGACAGTGATTCATTAATCAAACTCTTTCTCATCTAGGCTGGGAAGAAAGGGCAAAAGAAAGAGTACCAGTCACTTTCTAAACTACACGTAGACATGGTTACTACCCAGCTGGTTTCCCTCTGGAAGTTTTGCAGGGATGGGCCCTGATTTCTGACATTGTGTGCTCAGAGGTGTTAAACTCATCACCCCAGCAAGTGGTGGTTGGGGAGATGAAAACCACAGTCAGGGTGATTCCTAGATAAGTTGCTCTCGGGTGACTTGCTGCTAATGGTACTGATTCACTCATTTATGAAAGCAAAGTCTCTTCAGCTATCAACAATCTNTCTTTTCCAACCTCAGTGATTCTGTGATTCTGTGATTCTTCATGTGGTCTCTGTTTTTCCTACACATTCCCTGATGGATAAAAAGACATCTCTCCTTTCCTCCCAACAGAAGGGGTTGAGAGAATAAACTATATCTCAGTCTATCAATGATCTTATACTCCCCCTATTCCTTACTTTGTGTCTTCATTGGTTCTGCACCAAGATAGAGATCATGGCTTCTTCTGCATTGGTGGGTGTGCTAAACCCGGGAAAAATACACAGAATGATCCAAAAGAGCTCTAGTAGATACCCCTTATTCCCCAGGATTTTTTTCTGCATCTGTGTTTGCTGCATGAGAAAGCCTCTCTGGGTCTGTGACCTTTGAATAACTGTCTCTACAGATGCTGCAGCCAAGGAGGATGTTCAGGGACACGATGACTCAAGCAGGTCTCAGGGCGCGTGTGCGTGAGTGTGTGCACTTGTGTAGTTGCGTTGGGAGAATGAAGCAGGCACCACGTAGCTCCAGATGTTGGCTGAGAAAACTATATTTGGTGTCAGCTCTTGGAGGAAAAGAGGGAAAAGGTATGGAGCAGTGGCTGAGTCAACCTGGGTGTGGACCTAGAAAGGAAATAAATGTGCCTCCAAGGCTGTTTGTTTTTATTGTGTTTGTACGTGCATGCATACCCTTGCTTGTACAAATTCGTCGTAGTTCAACCCTTCAAATGGATGTAGTGTATCACCTTGGGAATTGCCTGTGGACGTGGGCCTTCGGGCCAAAGCATATTGGTCAGAATCGTTGGTAACAACATTCCCTGGGAGTGCGGAACTGGAAAAACTACAAACATTTCCTCCCACCTTCCAGTTTGTTCTGGGTGTGACTGATTCAACCATGTTTCCTAAGCTCAGCAGTGTCCTGTGAGCAAGGTATGATTTATAGCATGGATAGCTGCATGCCAAGGTGCCACTTCGCACTCATCTAGACTTGCCAGCATGGATCTGTGTGACCAACATCTGTTCCCTTCCCGCAGTTGAACGTGGCCTTATGGCAGAAGCATTCACATTGAACTACGGTCACCAGTTCTCCCACTGATGAGTGGCTCTTCCTCTTCCATGTGATCTAAGTCCAGATTCATCCAGCTGAAGTTCCAGCCAGGACCTTTAGTGTTCCTTTGGGCTAGATGCCTCCAAAGGCTTTGAGTGAGCCAGCAAGAAACTTCAGGCGCAAGGACTGAGGTGAGATTTAGTCCAGTTGACTCTGGGCCCAGGGCTGGAGTAAGGAAGAGGCCAAAAAACTTTGCAAAGACAACATGTAGTTTTGCTTTGATTTACTATATTTGCTCACATAGTAGCCACATTTCTTGCCCTGCCTTCTGCCAGATTTTGCCTCTGAAAACACAGGCACAGGCATTGTACACATGCATTCTGAGATAATGATGGTCTGGACCCTGCTGCCATTTACTGTCCTGTTTCCCAACACCTTTCCCTTGCTTCACCCTTAAACTGACTGCAAGGGCACCTACTCCTGACACACCTTGGTCTTCCTTTCTTGGTCATCCTTCTCCACTCCTCTGTGCTATTGTTGTGAAGTCAACAAGACAACACAAGCAGGCAGCGTACGACTTGGTGCTGTAACTAGAGGCAATAAGCATCCTTGACATAACTTCTCAACTGGCTCAGATGCTGTAATTTTTTCTCATCTGAGAGCTTTTAAGGACCTATTAGAAGATAAGACAAAGAATTCTGAAGTAACTTCAAACAAGTTCTGTCCAGTCTAATGAGTTTAACTGGCTAGTTACATAGTGATATCTCAGCTCCTCAAAGCTGTGTCTATGGAACAGTAATTCAATGACATGAATTCAGCCCAAGGCTCTCTGCAAACTCAGCACTGAGAAAGAGGAGTTAAGAGCTGAAATTAGTAATCTGTCCTTGTTCTTTGACTGTAGAGAGAGTCTAGGGACTGTCAGGGTATCAAAGACAGCCTAGGTTATTAGATTCAGATATTCCCTTGTATCTTGAGAACACCTCACATATGGCCCTTAACAGTCAACAACAAGAAATAAAATTCTTTGCCATGTATTTGGCAGAGCAGGGAAACTGGTCACAGTGGTCTGTTTTGGCTTTGCAGCCTGCAAACATCGCCCATTGTCAAGGTAAGGTGGCAGTTCAGAGATATCTGAAAGGGTTAAATGAATCCATGGTTGAAAGAATATGTGATGGAGCTAAAGGATGGATCAGACAAGCCCTACAGGTCTCTTCCAGTCTGATTTTCAATGGTTAAGTCATGTATTCTCTTCTGTAAATTCACTCCAGACAATTTTCCCTAAAATGATTTCAGTGGTTTTCTTACATTAATTTTCAAGGCAGGTCTCAGATATCATTGTTAGCAAACTTCTACTCACCTTCACTGACTATCAGTCTAACTTATCTTGATCTTCATTACAGTATCCCATTTCAACTAAATCTTGCTATAACCTCAAAATTCCTGAAGTGGTGAGGCAGTTGGACTAGGTGATCATTGTAGGTCCCTTCCAACTGAGCTATTCTAATTTATTTTGTTCTGTTCCCTTCTATTCTATTCTAAAATTCAATCAGCTCTCATATCCTCTTCTGTTTTTTCTCGTCTGGCAGTGGTGATGGGTTGGAAAGTAGTTTTTCAGATGATTTGATTTCTGTAGTGTAGTGTTTACCTGTCTCTCAGCTTCTGACTACACCACCTTTAACTCACTGAAGAACAATTGCTAAACAGAAATGATGCTGCTTAGCTTCCAATGGCCAGCACAAGCACACACGTATCGCAAAGAGGTGTATGCTGAGGCATTTTCCCAGTAATTCTTTCCACGATGTTATGAGTGACCTCTCGGAGAGTAAGCGATGCTCTTCTGCCTTTGCCAAGGATGTTGCTCTCCAGAGCTCTGGTAACGGGTTGTCCTCTCTTCAAAGTATTTTGGTGAGCAAGCCCAATGTTTAGGTTCCTTCACTCCTGATTTCTGGCTGATTTCCCTATGCATTCAGAAAAGAAATTTTCCTCTACTCAGTTCCTAGGATTCAGACTTTACAGTACATCAGGATTTTACTCAGAAACTCATCCGTGTCTCTCTTAAATGGTTCTGAACATCTGACACTCAGGAAACTCATGGGCAGGTGTTGCAACAATTTGGAAGAAAGCTTGGGATAAAATCCTTATTGCGAAGAGTCTAGTTCCTGCATGCATCTCAACACTACGGAAACGCTTATGCCTGAGTTCAATCAAGATACCCCCAAGTAGAAACTGGTGTTGGGAAGTTTTGCTATGATGCTGAACCAAATTCTAGTCTCTGAAGCTGCTGGGAACACAATTTTTTGGCTGTTTTTACATGAGTCACAGTGGACTCCTTTCACCATCCATTCCTGCGGAAGAGTCAGGATGTTGTTTTTGTCTCCACATCCCTCTGACTTGGTTAGTCTAAATGGGGCCAAGTCTCTGAGGTGAGAAAGGGGCTGGTTCACAGTCTGCTTTCAGGTATGGTGGTGGTATTGGCTAGTTCCTTTCATAAAGGGAGCATCCTTCCAAGGAGAAGATGCAAAAGTGAAAACCAACGGAAATAAATGGGAGCTAAACGCCAACATTTCTTTGGGCATCTGGCCCCTAGCCCCTCCATGGCTTCTCAGCTCTGTGAGGATAACATTATCGGGCAATTGTTTTGCCTGTTGACTTGTAAGCTCTCTGGAGCCCATCTTGTCTTTCCCTGTGTCAGGCTAAGGGTCACACCTTGGTCTAGGTTTCTTGGGGCTGTGTGACAGCAATGAAGTTTTAGGTGATTTTCTGGTCCTGAATGTCCTCTTGGAAGAGCAATTTGAATGTCAGAGTGCCAGCTGCCAGTCTAAAAATAGAGGCACAGGACATATAGAAAACAGTTCATGACCCTGCTGGGAGGCTTCCAGCACTGGGCAGGTTTACTGAAATTGCAGGGAACAGTCTGATTTTTCACTAGTTTTTATTGGCATAAATGCAGCAAGTTATATTTAAAAAGGAAAAAAAAAAAAAAGGAAGGAGGGAAAAGAAGGAAAAAAGCGAGATGTGGACCTTATTGACGTGTATTTGGTGGAATCTGTCAGTCACAGGATCACATACCGGCCCCACATTGGCCCCGGGTGGCGAGGACAGGCTGTGCTGAGGCTGGCTGCCAAGCTCTCCCGGTGGAAATGTGCAGTTCCTGGAGGTGGGAATAGCCAAGTCCCCAGGCTCTCAAACGTCTGCCAGGCAGTGCGGTTCCCCATGTCCCCATGCTTCCAGATTCCCCTGCAGCAGTGGTGAACACCACTGACCGCTCAATCCAAGAAGGGCACGCTCATCTGATCAACTCTCCTGTCATACCCATTTTGGTCTCTGCTCCTCCTAATCACTCAGCTGGGAAAACCTTGCCTCCCAGGTCCTAGATTGTGCTTGTCCTGGTCACCCAGAAGCACTCTTGTCTCCTCTCAGCTGCCAGTGACTAGCCATGATGTCTGGGGTTGATTCAGTTGCCCCTACACAGGCATCCAGGGCCACCTGAGATGCCCTGGGGTACAAGGGCATGGAGCAGAGTGCCTGGTATGTGCTTTAGGGTGAATGGATCACTCTTCAGGATCCACTTACTAGACTTCCATTGACAGTAATGGGATCTTATATACCTTGTGCATGGGCAAACACCTATCTTTCAACATCCGAGAGTGGAGGTATCTGCAAGCTAAACCCTACTCCAATGTAGGAAAATACGCCTTTCCACTGGTGTCTCTGCAGACACTTTCCAATCACCCCATTTGGCTCCAGACCCTTTCCCATTTCACAAGGCAGTGGAGACTCAGCTCTCCATTTTGCTGATGAAGAAATAGAGGAATAACTTGTTTCTGTTATGATCCCGTGACTTTCTGCAAAAATGGGAGACAGCTCAACCACTCTGCTCTACCTCTCGGATACAATCTTCCTCAAGAGACAACTGAGCAGTGAAGGAGGACTCAACCAGCCCTGTATTCCTGAAAGTGCAATTGTGAACTAGCTGTTCTGCTCTTCACCAGAGCTGGCTGCATCCACTATGACCTGCATTTGGCCCATGACTGTTTCTAGTGCCAGGCCAGCAAGAAGTTCATGAGATATTTGTAATTTCTTTCCATCCCTTTCAGCATTTGGTGGGATTTCCAGAGCCATGTGGCTCTGACTATGGAAAATGTTGCAGTGAGGAGCTGAGTTGTTTAGACAAAATGTTCTGCATCCTCTTGAGTCACTTGCAATTTCCTTGAGCTCCCTGTATTATAGCCCTGATTGTCTATAGCCTCTCAAGTGAAGCATTAAAAAAAAAAAAAGAAAGAAAGAAAAATTTGAAAGAAATGTTTCTCATCCTGAGCCAAAGAGAGAGAGAGAGAGAAATTCCCCTAGTGGGTGTCAGATTTTGGGTTGCAAAATTAACAGCAAATGAGCGTGTTCCCTTCAGAGAGTGCACCTTGCCCTTATCGTGACTTCTGCTTGGAAAATTTCTCCTAGACAGGGTGGCAAGGACATCCAGAGGCACTTGGCTGCCTGGGAGGTCAGCTCTCCTTTCATTCATGGGAGGCAGGCGTTGGGACCGACCCTCTGACTCAGCAGCACTAACTATCCTCTTCCAGGGTTCCTCCTGCCGAGAAGATATGACTAATAGCAACCTGCCCCATCAGGCTGGGAGCTTGGTTTCAAGGTGTCCACCACCTTGGGGACCAGAGGTGGCTGCATTGCATTCCTGGTTTTGCTGGTGGCTCACTGGCAGGCAATCATGTCAACCCCACCTGTGCCTCAGTTTGCCAATCTCTAAACTGGAGACATAAACCCATATGGGTTCTCACTGTGCCATGGACCCTGGTGTTTTGGGATATGGTGATGGCAGCAGACAGAACAGAAGTTCCTGCCGTGTAAGCAGAAAGAAATTCCTTGCAGTGTCTTGAAATAGTGCCTGTCACGTCCTTTTCATGCCACTTCCTGATGAGAAATTCTGAGACTGTTCAACATAGCTCTGGGGACCAGAGTGAGGGAAAAGGAGCAGGAAAAGGTGGCAACTCTTTCTACTTTACTCCTGAACTTTGCTCTGATGAGTCACTGGAGTGAGTCATGGTGAATGGTTCAGCTGTAAAGACCATGGCATTTTCTCCCCATCCCTGGGACTCATGCCATGAACTCCTCCAGGCTTCTTGGACTNCCTCCCTTCAGGCAGTTGTAGAGCGCGATGAGGTCTCCCCTCAGCCTCCTCTTCTCCAGGCTGAACACCCCCAGTTCCCTCAGCCGCTCCTCATCAGACTTGTGCTCCAGGCCCTTCCCCAGCTTCGTTGCCCTTCTCTGGACACTCTCCAGCATCATGTGAGATGTCTGCTGGTAGTGAAGGGAACTCAGATAATATTGTGCATCCCTATTGTCAAACTGGTTCCGTTCTCTTTTGCTCCAGTACCTTGCCCTCGCAGATCACCCACACCACATATTTTGCTCTAATATGAACTGAACTGCTTTAGATGGCATGTTGGATAGACCTGCTTGCAGCATGTGTCTATGGGCTTAGGGCTCACTCCCTCAACTGCAGAAGAGGCAGAGTGGATGAAGAGCTGGACTAACACAAGCAGGATGGCCTTCCAAAAGTGCAATAGGAGCAATACTACAAGAATATATTCCACAAACTGGGGGGAAAGAGTTCCTTCATTTAGGTGGGGAAGAAGAAGATGCTGGATATTACTTGACTATCACCCACCAGGGAGACCTCAGCATGACCAAACTGCACATGCTTAAAGTGAAGGACTTCCCATTGTTTTAGGAAAACATTGGGCCTATTTCAGCACAAGAAAAAAAAAAGGCTGCAAGGTTTAAGTATGTGTGTAAGATAATGGTGGAGACCAGGCAGCAATTTTCCAATAGAAGTAGCAGGGGAAGGACTGCAAGCAGCTTGAGATGGAGCATGATAACTTAAAGGGAGTTCTCTGTATGAAGGGCATCTCTAGCCCAGTGCTCCCATTAGTGGCACCGTACAAAGCTGCTGGACTCCAAGGTTCAATTTTAGTTTATCACGTTTAAGGAAGATGAATTCAACCTGGAACAGGTGCAGAGAAGGGCAACGACAAGCATCAGAGGAAGGGAGTACCCTGTTTAGGAGACTCAAAGAGCTCAACTTGTTTAGCTCAGCAAAATACAGGCTTGGAGAAGATATGATCATACTCTATAAATAGAATGGGAGCTAAAAACTAGAGAGGGAGAAAAGCTATTTAAACTTAAAGACAGTTTTGGCATCGGAACAGATGGGGATAAACTGGTCATGAATAAATTTAGTTTGGAAAGTGGAAGATGTTTTTTAACCACTGGAGCAGTGAGATTCTGGACAAAGGGGAGCAAATAAACGAATTCCTGGAACTTGTTAAGTTTATGAGGTGGTGACTGCAACAGCAGAGAGCTGGTCTTGAAGATCCTAGACTTTAAAATTACCATCACTGGAATGAATGGCCCACCCAGACCTGTAGGCTATTGTCCTCTTCTTTCTTACTGATATTCTTGTTCTGCTCCACTCTGCTTGCATTTTGAGGCATTCCTGGCAATGCTAACAATAAACAGTGCACTGTTTGCTTAGGAAAGAAACCTGAGTTGCTGGAAATCATGGGCATATGGAAACAACTCCCCTCTTACAGTAAAGGAGTGAAGATGGTTTTGCTTCTTCATTAAGCCAGGTGAACACTTGGTGTTGCTGCACACATGGACAGAACATGCACAAAGAGAATGGTTATTAATACTTCTGTTGTAAGAGCGAGCAGATGTAGGTCTTAAGTCCACAAGGCAGGTGCCTGAGCTTAACCATAGCTGTGATTTTCAAAGCGTTTAAGTTTTTAAGATTTAAAGGAATCTAGCAATAACAGTGTTATGCAGAGGATGATTTGGTTTGACAGAAGAATTAATCACTTTGGTTTGCATACACAGTGTTAGGCTAAGTGGATTTAAACTAATCCTAGTCCTAGTTTAATAAAACTGATGTAATTTGCCTATGAATGCTGTAAGCACTGGGAATGTGGATGCAGACAAGATAAACTCTCCAGGGGACTAGTTTCTGTGGTCACTCATACCTGGTGGTAACTGGTGATAAATAATACGAAGATGCTTAACCTTCCTGCAGTGAAAGGGACCTGACATACACAGCAGGGAAAAAGTCANCATGGGGGTGTTGGGTTGACGGTTGGACTCGATGACCTTAGAGGTCTTTTCCAACCTTAATGATTCTATGATTCTATGATTCTAAGTCTGCAGACAATACCTGTTGTGGATAGCTGATGTGCTGTAAGTCGGGATTTGGTTCACCCCTGCACAATGAGACCACCTTGTTTTGGGGGAAAGCCTGCTTAGCTGAAGGGACAGCAGCCATGCTGTGCCATGTTTCCGTAGCACAGGCAGTGATCTCTGGATTGCTTTGTCAGCTAGTATGGCTGTAAATCTTTCCCTTGGAGCATAGTCCTGAATTTTGGTGAGGACTGTGGTCCCGATTCACTGAAGAGATCAGCTATTGGCTTCAACGGGCATGAAGCTAGTCATGTCCTAGACTTCACTGGGGACATTTGATAGGACTGAATTCTGAAACCAAAGTGATAGAAAATGAATTCAGCTTAAAAAAAAAAAAAAAAAGAAAAATCACCAGTCATTCCAGGATCTTTGTGAAATAAGCTTTTGTTCCCCTCTGCTGCAGATCACATCTCTTCCACACAGGGAGGAATGGAAGCATGGAGATTTTTTTTCTTCAGGATGCATGAGGACAACAGGACCAGGAATCCTGGCTATGCTCCAGTGGCTGAGAGCAGAGCAATATTCCTGACTTTATTTCCCATGCCAAGTTGGTCAGTGAAACTACAGCCGAGCCAGCTGCATGAGACTTGGAAAACAAGAAGGAAAGCAAGGAAGGATTAGATTTCCAGGAAGAGCTGGGCTCCTGTGATTCATAGTCCTGAGTTAGCCACCTAAATTGCCTGTACAAGTAATGAGGATAATACGTCTCCTACCCACAGAGTTCATAATACCTATGGACATACCTGTCGCCTGTCACTCAGGACAGTTTAAGTGACCCGCCTCTCCCAGGCAGTAGATAAAATAAAATATCCTTCTAAAAATGGGTACCTGTGGGTTTGATCTCCTTCAGGTCAAGAAAGGTCTTGAATCCACATCTTCAATCTCTTGGGTGTAATGAGGTCGAGGCTATAATGCAAAGAGGATGTGTTGATTCTTCTTTCACTACACAAAGAACATATGTTTACATTTTCAATTAACTCCTGTGTTGCTCCCAAGCCCTGGTCCACTGATTGTCCACACTGCAGGCAACTTCCCTTGTGAAGAACGCTAGTTATTTCACTAAGAGAAGAAATTCAGTAATTCATTCATGGGTCCACATCAGACGGACAGTGTGGACTCATATTGCACCAAGTTGCCTTACTGTCCCAAGGCAATCAATCCTCCAACACTATCCTTCTGGACTGCCCCAGCCTGCCTCCCGCTTTTCAGCTTGCTCTGTCTGTTTATAGCTTGTTTGAGGACATGCAACACTCACAGTGCTACAGAAACACTATTTGGTAGGGTGCAAGACAGCCTTATCATTATTTTGGGCACTTCGAACCGGGTTGTCCCTCTCCCTCCAGGAAAACCACAAGATATGAGTCAAAGTCACTAGGTTTCAGCAAAAGCTCAGTCCAAGGTCTTTGCGGTGGAGACACTCTAAGTCCACCCCCGAGTGTGAGACCTGAGCACTGCGGTTTTGGACCAGCCTGCACCAGACAGTCCAGGGATGAGTCCTCTTCCCCTTCTGAAACCCACAAAGGCTCAGCCCAAATTTTGAGCTTGACTCCCAGAGCCAGTCACTGCTGAACTGCTGGGACCACCACTGAGTGCAGTGAAACCTCATTTCTCTTGGTGAATCTTGTCCCTGCTACTTGGCCAGAGTTGCTCAACAAGCCTTTAGCAAGCCTATAGCTTGAATCCAAGGCATCCCTGTCCCAAACCACCATGAATACAGCTGGACTAGATTTCCTTTTACAACTAACCACTCCTCAGATATTTCATAGCTGGGCCAGTGAATCTCACGCTTGTAGTGCAAGGTGAAACAAAGATGAGGCAACTGCACTGAAAGAAAGTGGTCAGGGAGCCACAAAGAAGCTGTTTCTGGGGTGGCTCATGTCATCCAAAGAGAGTCCAGGGCACAGGGGCCAAGCTGTCAGGAGTTAGCCCTGGAGCCAGCAATGCTGGTGCACGATGTGGTCAGAAAACCAGTATGGCCATGCTAATGCAGAGCAGCCCTGGAAGCAGATGGGTCACATTCTGACCGTGCTGTACCCTTTCAGCAAGCTTTGCTCTTCCTGACTCAAGCTGTTGCACGTGCCTAGGGCTGCACCACATTTCTTGTCTGTGCTAAATCAGGAGACTCAAACACACCTTGCGCCGTGTGCGGAACCCCAGTCTGAAGGGAGAGGGCTCCCAGGCTGTGCTCCGTGGGGGTTATCCCTCGGTTGATGTGCTTGCACAGGTAGGGAATATTTCCTACTTTTTGCATGGTCTATATTTTCTTTCCATGATATTGTGTCTCTCTTTCCATGCCCTTAGACCGAGCTCCTTCACTGGTGTTTAAAACCCTCACATTCTTGTGGATAATTAGTATATCCCCATCTCTGCCATCTGATCCTCTCCTTAGGTCTGCTCAGGGCCTCTTCAATCAAGGGCCATCCTGGTAGTATTGTGATGTCTCATGCTGGCCTCTTAAGAACCCAATCCCTCAGTAAACACAGAACAAATGAGGTAATTAGGAAAATGTAAACAGGACGAGAGAGGCCCTTTCCCCGTCATGAGAGCAGGACTCGGAGAAATTAGCAGGAGTTTAGATTTACATTGTGTAGAGACGCAGATACCAGCGGTCCCCATGTAAAGCTAAATTCCTCATCTAATTTCATTACGGAATAATTTCTTCAGTCAGGAATATAAGTCTGCCACCAAACTGCTCCTGGGATACATCAAGTTCATCTGATGACAGCAACTGGGACGGCAGCACAGCCTCTCTTCCATCTACCTTGGATAAGCTTCATAATTCAAAACACATAGGAAAGGGAGATAGGCAGGCGGTCAGAGCCTCAGTATACATCACGCAATAACCTTCTGTCTCTCTCTATAGTCTCAAAACATGCTACGTGTCCACCATAAGGTTGCCTCCTTTTTCTTTGCGCCGTTTCAGGCACTGAGGCTAAGTTGATGCTAATAAATTAAATGTAGCTGGGACTATTCTCTGGCCTGGATCCACTGTCAGAGAATGATCACATCTGTGTGATTAAACTCTTACTTTCTAAGACAGGGTGGGTCCTTCCAGATTGCCTGACAGGCATGGCCCCTGCTCTGTGCTAGCTTCCAAAATGTGCCCAAGAACAGTCTGGGAATGAGCTGGTTGGCTTGGGCTGGAGGTGACTGGGGCCTCCTTGGGCAATGTAAGAGACCCAATGACCCAGTTCTTGTGCCCTGGCCCTGTTTAATTTACTATAACAGATGCAGCATAAACGGTACAGAAAAATGAAGCTTTGTCCTCTCAGTGAAGAAATAATTACATGAGAGGAAGTTCAGGGTAGTTTGCTTCCATTTAGTTTTTATACTTGATCCCTGGTCTTGAAAAACTGATGATCTTGATCAGCCTGCTTCTCCAAAAATGCTGCCCAGCCTGTACAACAAACTTGTTCTTTTCAAGAATTTACTTTCAACAACTAAAATGGGGAACAAATTCTTTGCTGCCTGCCATAGCCTCTCTCTAAAAACTGCCACACAACAAACTCTGATGCAAAACAGTATTTCTTTATCATAAAAACAACATACAACCTGCATATGCTGGCCAAAATATCTTGCCCTGGCGAGCATGGGTAACATTGCCATCTAGTGACTCCTCCCATAACAGTTAATTAGCCATACTCTAGATTTACCCAAATTCAGCAAGGCATTTCAATGGGAGCTGCAAGTAGGGACTGGAGACAAAGAATAAGAGACCGAGTTTTTCTAATATATCCTGATTGCCACAAGAATTGAGCACAGCACTTGTCCTTGGAGTCAATGAGTTGCAAGCCCAGCCTTTCAGGAAGTCAGACTGTCCATTTTGATGGCACAATAAGAATGTGGGGATTTAACATTAATTATGTTTTTCAGGAAATCTTGGCTGATTTTCACACCTGGCTTAACTCTGTGGTTCCTGGTTCAGAGAGCTGGAGAGGCATGCAGATTTTGAGAGCACAACTGAATCCCAAACTCCAACGCATAGGGGAAATGCGATGCAGTCGGCACAGTTGCCACCTGCACTAAAAGCCTCTTCTCTGCTGATGAGGCTCCCCTTATAAGCGTGATTGGTCCTCATGTCAGGTCTACTTCTGAGGTCCTCTTGTTCTAAGCAAGTGCCTCTGTCCTCTGCCCTGATACTTTCTCTTCACTTACCGTTCATTCTGCTAGTACTTTCTCTGGTCTGTCTTTAACAATTTCCTCTGTTCTGCAAAGCATTCTTGGGGTCCGCTTGAAGTGAACAATGAATCAGTCTCCTCTGAAAACAAAGATCACGTAGGGATGATATTTCTCTTATCTTTGAAGCCCCCTCAAGATTGAAGTCTTCTATCTCTATTTTGCAAGTCATCTAACACCACGTCAGGAGATTTGGACTGCACGAGCATCCCCGGTGCATTAGGATGTTGCCAGAGATGTTCACACAGCCGAGCTGGAAGACAGCTACGTGCATGCGTTGGCAAGGATGACCGGCAAATGTTGACATCTCTAAAGATTTACTCTTTCAGTACAATACAGATATAGTCAATATTATTCCTTTTCTATGGCTCCTTTGGAATTATTTCAGCTCTTCTCCCTCCAAACTTCCCCAGCAACAGTGAATGGCTCCTGTTTTTCAGCCGAAATGGGCTGTGAGTAGTTAATAGGACACGAATTAACAGAAATAGCTTAAGCAGTATTCCGTGTACTTGCTGAGTGCCACATTCCTGAAGTCACAGTATCTGACAGGTCACACATTGTTTCCATCCCTTCCCATTTTTTCCAGAACAGGTAGTTCACATTCAGACTCTATTTGTGCTTGGTGCTCCATTCCTGGTTGAAGCTGGCAACCCTCATCTTGGTTGCACCATGTGCCAGGAATTTAACTTAGGCTTGGGTTATCTTTGGACAGTCCTTGAAATCTAATTATTATTAGTAAACAGGACAATCTGCTTGCATTCTGTTCTGTGTTTCATCGCTGCCCTGAGAATAACCTTGCGTGTAAATAGCAGCATTCATACAGGGACTTCAAATATGTTGGAAGAACAAGGATTCAGTCTCTAGTCCCCAGTCAAGGTGGTGGGAATCTACCCTGCTCATTTACATTTTTAGGATGCTAATATTCCCCTCACTTGCTCTCAGTGCCTGTCTTGTTGTTGTGATGCTCAGGCCCAAGGAAAGGGTGAGCATCCCAGGCAATGTCTCAGAGACTGTCTTCAAACCATGCACTTGAGGTGGGTAACCTGGTGTCATGAGCACATCTCTTCCGTGACGGTACAGGGAGACAACTGGTGAACTGATGTTTTGAATTGGTCGTCATCTCTTTGGGCATATGACAAATAAGAGTGTCGCAAATAGGGGCTCTTAGCAGTCAGGTCTGGCTGTGACTCCAGCTGACTCTCCTAAGTGCTCTTTGGGTGATAGTTTAGGCAACAATCACACCGTTTATACATTTATTTTCTGGTCACCGTGTCATTTATACAGCTGATCATCAGAGAACACTATTTTTTGATTTTAAGACCAGAAAAAGATCATTAATAACATCATGCTCAAGTGGTGGACTCTGATGCATACCATGAGCCAGTTTTGCCTGGATTTCATGGAAGTCCAAGAAAAGAAGAGGGGTGCTGCTCACAGGTTGTGCTTTGCTAGATAGCCTGATTCATGAACCTCCGTCGGAAGAGCCTTGCTCTCCAGGGGCTGGGCATGAAGCTCCCTCCCTCCGGCCCCAATCCCAAGGGCCCTGCTGTTACATCAGCCCCTGGAAGTAGAAGCCCACAGACCTGCATCCTTCCCCCATGCACTCCCATCCCATCCATGCAGCAGAAGAAGGAAAATGGAACTTGGCAGAAACTTGCCTGGAGCTAAGCTGACGTGCCAACCACCCTGGGAGAGCGGTCCACCTCCTGCCTGTCAGGTACACAGTGCCCCACACCATGCAGACGACTCGTCTCACAGGGCTCCAGATGCCTACAATGAATCTGAAATTGGGACTTTTTTTCCCTATTTAAGAAAGGAGTTGGGGATTTACTTTATTTTATTTTATTTTATTTTATTTATTTTTATTTTATTTTATTTATTTTATTTTATTTTATTTTATTTTATTTTATTTTATTTTATTTTTATTTTATTTACTTTAATTTTATTTTATTTTGTTTTGTTTTATTTTGTTTCCTTTTACTTTCTCCCTTTCTAGGTGTCAACATGTTTGGTTAAAAATGCCTCACAGAGGAGTGTTCAGCATGGAGTGAGAATGTGGATGGGAGTATCAGGAAGGAAAATCTAAAGTTTCTGTGTACTGTCTGATTTTTGAGTGATGAGAGGAGGAAGCTCTACTTGCCACTATTTAAAGAAAGCCAGGCAGACAAACTGAAAGAAAGGTAATATCTATCACAGCAGCGTCGGGTCATAGGATAATTCAGATTGGAATGAATACCAGGAACGCGACTGCTTTTCCAGATAGATATGTATGGGGGTAGATATACAAATGTGTGTATATGGAAAAAGGAGAGAGAGAAGTTAATTCTGGTGGAAAGCATGGCCATGAGAACCTCGAAAATCCACAGCTTTAGCTATGGGATGGCTAAAAGTGTTGCCGATTGGCTTTTTGCCAGGCTGCCTTATGATACACTTTAATGTCTTGCAGACCTCGCTACCTCTTCTCTAGTCCCACGGGATCCCTGCAGAAACACCAGCCTTCAACAGCTTCCACCCAAAGCTTCCAACCATGGTGCCAGAGCTCTCAGCCTTTGTCATCACATCCCGTGACTGAACAGGGTGAGACATGGACACAACATTCAAAGACCATGTACAGCCTCTGCAAGAAAACAAGTCTTGTCTCACCGTGGGGTGGCTGAGATCCTACAGGGCTGGGTTACCCCTGCCCAAAGTCCCTTTTGGAATTGGGGAAAAAATCTCTCCTTGAGAAACTGAAGACTCAAACTGGCAGGAGGAGGAGAGACATGGGAGTAGGGGAGAGGGATGCAGCCAAGTCATTAGAACGATGCAAAATAAATGGAAGCCACGTTGTACGGGGCTGCTAAATGGGGTCTGGCGCCCTGGTGCTCATTTTCACTGAAGAGAAACAATTTAAATCATTTAAAAAGATGCTCAGTCTTGCCAGAGACATTTCTCCTGTCCCTCCATAGCAGCAAGGCTGTTTGCATAGTTAATTTGGCATTCATTACACAATCCAGCAGGGAAGCGGGGGAAGAAGGAAAATCCAGGCAGAATCTGGCACTTCCAAAAGCAGGTGAGCTGCCAAGGGAAACCAACCGTCTCATCAGCAGCAGAGCGGATTCCCAGCGCCCACTGCTCGTTCCCAGCTCCTGATGAAGGTCTCCATCCCTCCCTGTTACTCTAAACGCTGAATCATTTCTTTGTGTAGGAAACTTCTGGTGGGGAAGGGAAATGGGGAAAAATGGGAATAATTTTCAAAGAGATTACCAGTTGTGCTTACAGGACTTAAAATTTTTGTCTTGAATGGATTAAATCTGGCTACTTGATAGATCTCAGAAAATATCCATGCACAGGGACTCATAATCTGCCCAAAATACTCCTAGAAAGGGTCCCACAGCAACCCACCCCGATCCAATGCTATCCAACACCTTTATCAACATCTTTTATTGATCCAAGAAAAGTGGAAAATTATTGCTGGCACAATCCGCAAATGTTGCAGTCTACAGCAAAGCGATGAAAATCATCAGAAACAGGTCTGTTACACCCAAGCGGTCTGGATCGCTTGCTCGGGCAGCTCATTTGCGCAACCTACAATTTTAACGCAACCAAAGTCATGGCCAATAATTGGGAAACGAAGAATGCAAGTCACACGAGATTGGAGACAGCGTCCTGGAAAGCAGCAGCCCCCACCAGCTTGGGATTGTGGTGTTGGAACAGCTCTGCGGTGCTGCGGGTGAGGGCTAATGAAGACCTTGGATATGTAAGCATGGACCTGATGGATACAGCACTCACATTCTCTCCGGTATTTCTGAGACCACTGCTAAAATATTGCATCACAGTTGTGATGTCCACACTTGAGATGTTAAAAACCTAAACGGATTGATTTTTGTCCCAGGGTGAACTTGTGGGCTGAAATCTTTTCCTCTAAAGTCGCTTTGAGCCAAACAGGGGAAGTTTGGTGTGAAGATTATTAGAGGAAATTCTTAGTTTTAACTGGGATTCCTGTAAAAGGGAGATGTTGTAACAGCAGGGGATTTTCACTCAGAAACGACTGGGCATGAGGTAATTTTCCCTCAATCAAGTAAAAGGTGACTAGGAGTTCATTCACTGCTAATTATGTAGGGAAGGGAAAGTTAAAACAGTTTGCAAAAGTATTTACCTATGGTTTGCACACCCCATGGAAGGAAAGAGAGAATGAATTAACAAAAAAATAGAAGTCAGCCAGTGCTCTGGGCTATCACTTCAGTGGTAGAAAGAGATGTACTGGTTTAGGCTACAGGTCTCGGTTTTATCTGTTCCCTGGGGCTAAATAAAGGATTTCTAGGAAAGCAGACACTGGAACAAGGTCAAGTAGCTATGCCCAGCCTCAGAGAAATCATTGTCAGAATACATGGAATACTCCTGGCACACGCTATACATAAAAAGCCTTTAGAGAAGGTACCAGATCACTAATTCCCAAATTTTTTGGAAGAACCCTGCCAACCCTCAAATTTTCTTGCAAACCACTGCACACCCAATCAAGCTTAGGAAATGCAGACTTGGTAGCTCATATGTCTTTAGGCTTAATAGGCTTCTATGGCCCAGATGCAGCCCACTCACCACAGGCACACGGACCACCAGCAGTTTCTAAACCGCAGCTGGAGTTCTCCTGGGCTCAGAGGATAAAACTGAGCCCGCTGAGGTCAACGGGAGTCTTTTTACTAACTTCAACAGGCTTTAGATCATGGCCTTCCCACGCTAGCCGAGAAGCTCTACTGCTGACAAGGTTTTAACAGGGGATTGCAGGCAGCATCGTTCTGGTAGCTGGATGGGTCCCAAGCTGTTTGCTTGGGTTTTTGTTTGTTTGTTTTCCAGGTGAATGCCTTCCTCTGCATTTTTCAGCATCTCTGGAAATCCAGACGCTGAGCTGGTTGAGTATGTTCAGGCATTCATGGTTGCAGAGTTTGTCCTCAGCCTCTTTAGGGTAGGAGTGTTGGTTGATATGAGGAAAGTGTCTCGAGGACCCCTGGAGCTTGTGGGGTGCAGTGTGGCAGCCAGCAGACCTGGTCATCACTTGCTTCTCTTACTTCGTTGCAAGAAGGAGCCATTTTATCACGTCTTTCCCCTGAGGAAAAAATTTGAGGAGGGGATTACAACCATCCTCCAATGGGATGGGTTGCCTCACTCTTCATCAAGGATCAATCTCGCCCAGCAATCACCTTACAATTTAAGGCAAGTTAGGTTCTCTACATCAAAATATCCATTTTTAGATTTATGTCCCATCTTTAAGACTGTTTTTTTTGCCTGGCTAAATGGAAATGTTTGGAGCACAGAGGTGGCATTGAGCCCTCATACATGCTGCTGTTTTAATTTGAATGTGAATCTTACCCCTGCAGCTTGATGAGATTAATTTCCCTTCGAAAACCGCAGTGTAGACACACACATTCAGTCTAGTCATCTCAAGCTTTCTTGACAAGGGTGTGAGGCACGTTCAGGGTTTGAATCATCTGACCAAACAGGAATATCTATTTTACGAGGAGATGAGTTATATTCTAGAGAGTCCATTTATCTCCATTGACATTGAGGAATCTGAAAAAAAACACTAACTCAGAAGTTAAAGATCTGGTTTTGGTCAAAAAAATGGTATCAGCACTGTCTCATCTTTGCGTCTCAGTGTCCTATGTTCTATATGAAGATGAGGATCTTAACTGTGCCACCACTAAAGCTTTGCTTCTGGTTAAGGTATAAGGATGTGGCCTGTTTCTCAAAATCTTCAGTGCATCATTTTGCAAAAATGGCTTCAACCTCCCATTGGGCTGTTCTTGCTGCAGATGACTTTATGCTGGTTTTGCTCTCATGGATGAATTTTAGGATTATATATACTGTGACTTCTACATGCCAGGCTTTTTCTGAAATTAATCTTAATCTTGAATCTTAAATTTGGGCACTTTTTCAATGCCACATTCTCATTTCTTGTGCTAGGAATTTAAGATTAAATCTTCTCTGCTACCCTGCCACATAGTGGACCAATCTGTTCCTTATAGCCAGCAAAAGGAAGACACCAAGGAGTCATTATATCAGTGATATCTGGTGAAACCCTTTCTCTCGGAAGCTGCTAATAGGAATGATCCATCAGCTGAATGGTAACAGCTGACCCTGTTGTTGCTCCTCTTGCCATTGCTTCTACAAGCATGTTTGCATTCAGTCTATGTGTTCAAAATCCATGTCTGTTTTTTCTTATGATAAGAAAAATACTTCTGAGCAGCAAAAAAAGATGAAGAGCACATATGAAGGAGATCTACTTCTACTATTAAAAAAATCCGCCTTACAAATACTGCAGATTTCCACTAACGTGAACAATAGTCTTCAGGTCAATATTTCCAAAGTAGTTTTTTTTTAGTCAGAATTTCCAGTCATAGGCAATAATGAAGGAAAGAATTTTATTTTCTTAGTCAGAATAAAAGCAAATTTCCAAATGCTAAAATTTCCCATGAATTAGAAATCCTGAAATTTGGCTGGTATAATTTCCTAACCCTGGTATCTGCAGTTGTGCCAGAACTACAGAATAAATATGATTTCTACAGCCTGACTCACAGTAAATAAAGGAGCTAGTGTATGCAAGCCAAAAGTGATGAGATCTGGCCTTTACTGATAGATTGGTAAGGAAGATTACCTTGGAGGAGTTTGATTTTTCATTTCTTTTTCCTAAAGGTTGCTTTACAGTACCTTCCCTTTATATCTTGTATTCACACCTTCTAATGAGGTATTAATGAGCTGTTGGTGGTTTCTTTAATTTAGGGCAAGACCATTAAGGGAACATGAAGTCTTTATTACGTTCCAGATTCTTAATAAAAAGAAGTGATGCATTATTAGATAGGTCATGCCTGAAAGCTTCCAGCACAGAGCAGTGACTCTATTGCCGTCGGGGCAGTCGTGTAGCTGTGGGCTGTTGTCGGTGTTAAGATTTCCTGCACTAGGTTATACCTCGTTATACCTGAGGAGCAGCCTGGATTGTTTTCTGGCTACTCAGAGCAAAATTCCATTTTTTCAGTAGTTTTACTTGAGCTGTTTTTCCTCTCATGAGTAATGGCATAGGCTTGGGTACAAGAAGAGGAACTGGATAAGGGCAAAATAGATACGGATTTAAATTGCTAGCAGTAAGTGTGCAGCTTTTTACTCTGATTACCCAGATTTATTTCCAGGTTTCACCGGGATCCATGCATAGCCTTGGGAACACCATTTCATCCTCCCAAGCCCTAGCATCCCTCTGTGCAAAAAGGTGGTAGCATGATCTTCAGTCTCCTAAAATTTTTACTTTGCCATTTCTCCAGAGCTTCGCCAACAATTTGGTAGCTCTATTAAACAGGGAATGGGAAAAAGGCAGCCTTTGAACAGATTTTGAATTTGGATCTGACTTCAAAGCTAGACAACTTTGAATTGGGGGTATGACCAGAGACCTCCAGAAATACCAGAAATACCTTCCAACTTTAATTATTCCTTGATTATAACAAGCTTGTCTGTATGTGGTCATAGAGTCCCAGTCACCAAAGTACCAAAACCCATCCTGGAACCACATAGATTTCTAATATCCACTCTGCCAGCTCCTTATTTTGGCAGAAATTTTGTATATACAAATAAGTAACAACAGTAAAAAAGATTTCAAAAAGAGATATAGCGGTGGGACTGCAAAAAACCAGCTGCCTTCCAGTTTTCTGGTTTAATCCTTAGCACGTTTTGTATCTAGGCAGCTCCAGTCCTCTCTCACTCTGCCAGCCACTTAGGGACCCCTGGCCCCCCACAGTTTTGTTTTTCTGGTTTTAGCTTTGTCATGATCTTACCCATATCAGGCAAGTGTGAATGCTTAATGCTGGTGAAAGATGTGGACCTCTGCTTCTGTTCTACAACCTCTCTAGCCCGGACTCCACGCCTACATTTTCTCCCCACCAACATCACTCATGACGTGAGGGAAGGCTATGGCACCAGCCAAACCATCAAACCATTCAAATGTAAAATCTCTGTTGGAGGAACCAGGAAAAGAAGGCATCCCAGAAAAGCTTCTCACAGAGCTTTGCTGTGGGTTTTGGGTCCTGAAGGATCTGTGGAACAGGTAGACATACATACAGAGGGAGATAAAGTCTTTTCTCACGTTTCTGGCTTGAAGTTGACTTTGCACTGACCTTTTTAACTCACCCTCTGAGAAAATAAATTACATATACCTTTGGGGTTTACAGTAGAGACCTTCTTCGCAGTCTTGAAGTAGGCTCTCTTAAGCTCTCTCGCCATCGCTGTGAATGATATTAACCTCTTTAATCACTTTAAAGGGTCTAAATGGACTGAACTTCTGC
The DNA here is from genome assembly GCA_013400755.1 of Pelecanoides urinatrix. Lineage (NCBI taxonomy): Eukaryota > Metazoa > Chordata > Aves > Procellariiformes > Procellariidae > Pelecanoides > Pelecanoides urinatrix. Next base: position 5,021 of record VZTQ01016367.1, on the reverse strand, counting down.
TCAGAATGAGGTCATTGCCATTCTATTTTATTTTATATTTGTAGTGAGTCCTTAAGAAAACTACAGACCAATGGGATTTTTCTCTCAGATTTACAGCTTTGGTACCCTCGGTGCAGAGACTATGGGTATGCTTTGCCTTCCCATTTACCTGCTGCAGGGCAAACAGCAAGGTCACTTAGATCTTGGCCTCTCTTACCTCTGTTTGCTCATGGAGAGTGAGGCTTTAAATAACTCTATAATGGAGATAATCATTGACTAGCAGTGGTTTACTCTGGGTTTGGATTGATAACTTTGGGAAGAGCATTGACCCTGATCAGCCTAGAAGAAAGTCTACCAGCATACGTAGCAGACCGAGCCTTGTGAGCTCACACACTAAGGGCTGTGATGAGACACTTCACATCTCTGCCTCTACAAAACTGAGCGGCATGGCTGGCCTTTTGCAAATGCTATAAAGTTGTTCTTTTTCCTACTTCTCTGTGTCAGTGATGGAGCCAAGTAGCTGTGATAGCCAAAGATGATCCAATCCCAGATGAACTGCAGCCATTTCAACATGACCCGGTGTTTGTTTTGTTGATAAGTAATTTACAGTATTGGTGGATGGGAACAAAAGATAGAGACAAAATGGGGCTAAGCTACAGAAATCGAATATAAAGCACAAAAAGGGAAAAAACCAGCCTTGAGGAGCCACAGAGAAAGGTGTGGTATCCAACATCTATAAAAATGTGGTTTTCCAGTGTAGGCAGCTAAATATAAAAACCCTACAGAGAACTATAAATTCCTAATAAATATGATTGAACTACTGGAGAAAATCAGGCAGGCTAGGCTCAAGAAAACAGAAGCAAAGCTGAGAGCTAGCTGAGGCCAGGGACACGTCTATTTATGATGTGTATTTTACGTTACTCCGGAACTTGAGGATTTGTGACCTGGGTCAGGATCTGGTGAGCGCTGTTTGAGGGCACGCACCTCAGGGAGCCATGAAAATTGAAGGTTGTTCTGCGGCACTGAGAGGGAACGGTGTCGACGGCACATCTCCCAGAGGATGGCCAAAGGCAGTGTGCCTCAGAGGGACACGTACCAACCGCCTTTCTCATCCAGTGTTAGCTGGAATACGAATTCATAGCTGGCCTAGACCAGTTGAAAATGGATTTTTGTACCTTTACAAAAGGTTCAGCTAGGCTGCTCAATGAGTCCTGGGCATGAAAATCAGGTTTTGATTCTTCCTGGTTAGGTTCAAGGGCAGGATAAACAGTTACACATCTAGCTCTCTCAGTGCTCCTGGGCTTGAGATTAAAGTAGTTATCAGCACAGCAGGCAGAGAACTACCTTCATTTCAGGCTTTAGCATATCATGCAAGCCCAGATCCACAATTTCCCCAGCCTATATCTTTCTCTTTTTTTTATTATTTGTACTGTTTTCAAGAGGTGCTAATAGTTATTTACCAAACAAGGAGATCTTAAGACCATGTTGGGGAACGTGGGTCGAAACCACACTTCAGTAAAGATTGCCAAAACTAGCAGAGATAATGATCTCTCTGAGGCAGCAAGTGGCTGCAGAACAGACTGGCATGGAAAATGAGAGCTGGAATCAACCTGACCTTCACTTTGCCCGAGTACGACACCAGGCGTCCAAGGCAGCTGGGTAGGTTTGCATTGAAGTCACATAGTGAACAGGAGTGATGATGGTGGGTGCAGGGGCCAGGGCTGGCTCTGCATCTTTTTTCTCCCCCACAAAGCTTCAAAATGCTCAGGCCAAAGAAAACAAAGCGGGGAATATGCATGGTTGGAAAGGTTAAGCTGCTGGAGAGAGTGCAGCCAAGGTGCTGAGGGCAACCTCTGCTTCTTTCCACTGCTGTAAGAGCACCTACAGGAAGGCTCTACCCAAAGCAGATAGCAGAGAAGCTATTTTTTATGGTACAGCTTTTTTGGGGTGGGTAACGGTGAGGTTCTTGCTTGAGCTTTGGGATGCTCTTAGTGCAGCTCACACTTCCAGAGCAATTCAGGTCTAGCCTGACCTCTGGGGCTGGTGTTGAAACCTTCTTCAAACCTCCTCCTGGTTCAGGTTTTTTTTGGACAAGTCTTGATCCTGCCAATGACTCAACAAACCCTTCCTTGTCTTTCCTGAACAGGATGGCTGTGTGGGAACCGCTCGGTTTTATTTGGTAGGAAATGCCATGATTCTGAAATCTGGTTTTGTTCTGAAGTGGAAGAACACACAAACACAAAATTATTTTGTGCCCAAAGTTTCCTGCAAATCACAATAAAAATTATCTGTTCTTTTAAAAACTGAGCCATTTCATCCTGGCTGTGACCTTTCCAAATTTGATAGGAACATTTTTAAAGTTGGTAAACAGAAGCTAATGCATGCTATTTGAACAAGGTCAAAATATTTTTTTCTGATTTTTTTGTCTGCATTTGCAGACAAGAAGGTGTCAAAATTGACAGTTTCCCAGGTCAAGTTCTGATGTTGAAAAAAAGGGCACTTTGGGCTGGAAAGCAATCTCCTTTTTCTTTTCTTTTTTTCACTGTGCCTTATGGACAATTGTGAATCATTTTTGTATATAAAGCATAGTTTATTTAAATGTTGCAGCACTGTTAGCTCAAAACCTCCTACAACCCTTTAGAGGACACAAGTAATACATGAAATATAGGCAACCTGGAGCCACGTTTAACAGGTCCTGTGCAAAGCCCGGCCATACTTTGTGATGCCAAGGGAGACAGACTGGAGCAAGCTCTTCTGCGTAACAGAAATTGCAGGGGAAGTTTAGGGGAGGAAGGAGAACGAGAGGGTGATTTGGCATCTGGAGGACAAAGTTTAGCCTGCTGCTCTGCCAGGCCAGTGATTCCGTGGCTGTTAAGAAAATGCATTTCCACCCACCAAGTTACAACCACAGCTGGGCAATGTTGCCTAATGGATAAAGTGCTGCTCTAGGATGCACAAGCCTTTGATTCTATTCCGAGCTTTACCCTTGAACTTCTGCATGACAGTGGGTGAGTCGTGCTGTGCCTTCAAGTCCTCTTTCTCTCTCTGTTGACCTCTGTTAAGATGAAAGGCTCTCTTGTAGGTTTTATAGCATATTAACTGCACTTTCCCCTTTGGCTCTTCACTCAGCCCTGCCTGATCCACCAGTAGGATTTTAAGGATGCAGACAAGACTTCGTAGCCTTGCTGTCCTTCAGCTAATGGAGCCATTGAATTTCAAGTCCGAGCCTGGGAAGACCAGGCTCCCATATCAGCTCCCCTGCTGATGAGCCTGTCTGCAGGACCTGGGTGAGAAGTGCTGGCTCCTTCTCCCTGTGCTTTCTGAAGTCACAGCCAGTAAACAAGGCTGAAGCAGGGAGCTGTGATTAACAGGGGTTTCTATCTGCCAAGAATTCATTAAAAAAATAATAATTGTTAGCTTCCCACCCTACTGCTGCCCTGGCTTTGCGCAAACATGACTGGTGTGGAAGAAAGGAAGGGGACAGCGCGGTGAGTTTGTCACGTACATGCCCTCAGTTTTTGTAGGGCAGCTTTGTTGTTGGTGATGAGACCAGCCTGACTCCTCCTGAGGACAACTGCCCGGGTGCATTCAGCGAGACATGACATCATGTGCCCTGGCCATTACGGGGCTGAGGTTTTGTCCTTGGTTGACATCAAAATAGTAAGGACAGTCATTGCCATGAGGGGGCAGAGGTCTAATGGACTCTCGTTCCCGTGTTTCCCAAAGGAAGGCTGGCAGTCCCACCACCCAAGATTCATACGGCCAGGGAGTCTGCATCCCCAAAATCTGGATCAGACATCTGAAAAAAGGGGGGAGCAGCTTGCTTAGCATGCCTGGGTGCACTTGGTCCTGCTATCTGTGTTCAGTCTTGAAAATATAGTGGGGCTTATTATTTTTTATAATATAATTTTAGAAATTGATTATTCATTTCCTTCTCTTGGAGAGAAATCCTATCGTAGGTTGTTCTCTTCGCCATACAGCAGCCCACACTGCCCTGCTGGGATACTCACAGGTCTCTACTCAGAAGCTCCTGGTGGATGCAGGATCAGGACAGCAGGAGCAGATAGGAGCAGCGATGAGCTGAGCTGGAGCTGCCCAGGGAGGGAGGGAAACTTAATTTCTGTGGGGAGGGAGGACCCTGGTGATACTGAAGAGAGGGTGAGGAATAACTCCAGGGTGGTGAGGTTGTTATATGTGATCGTAGGATTGTATAAATAGCTGCTTTTAGCCATTTTTTCTATTCAGTTACTGGTGTGCTCACAAACCCTAATTAACAATTAACTCTAGTAGCTTCCAGTGATGTAGTTTTCACTGCAGACTATTGTAACCCTCTAAAATATATATATATATATTTGTGGCATGTATTTCTGTCAGGCATATGAGAGAATGCCTGGAAATCTATAAAGAGGAGAGAGTGAATGTCTTGGCACAGGTGCTAGCTCCATGCAATGTCTTGTAAGCGGCTCTGCAAAAGTCTGTTCACAGCTTTTTTTTTTCATCTCCTATGGGGAACGGACACAGCTTAGCTAGCGACATATGTACCCTCCTGTGATGAGTATATATTCAGTTCTGTACTTAAACAGCCCACCTGCGAAGTGACCCAAGGTGTCTGTGCACACCCATCATGTAAAGCAATAAGCACCAAGTGCTCAGTGCTGGTTCTCGTGTTTTGCTTATGCGGGTGGGCAAGAGGGACAAACTGACTCCTCCACGACCCACTCTAACCACAGCTCTAAGGAAAGGTGAGCATGAGCCCGGGTTGTGGGCTGAGTAATTTTTCTAGCATGCCAGACCCGATCCATGGGCCATAGGTAGGATGTGCTGTGTCTGCACAATCATCATCCACCATCATCAGAGGAGGGATGGTGGGATGATGGGACCTGGGCTCGCAGCCCATGAAACCAAAGCAGGAGGTTGTGGGAGCTGCAAGCATCATCATTTGGCAGCTGGTCTGTGCAAAGACAGGGCCTCGCTCTGTGTTGGCAGTGATTTTTCAGGCTGGAGTGAATATAAATACCAACACAGCTGCTGTTGTTCTTGTG